>JAODAL010006696.1:0-131205 GCA_025379985.1 Phyllomedusa bahiana
TTTGGGTTTCTAAAATTTAAAACTGGAGTTTTGCACCAACAAAGGACCTGCAGTTAACAGAAATGATGTGTATCCTAATATAAGTTCACACTGCCCAATATCCAGGAAATCTTTCAATAGCAAACTGTTAATAATGAAGATATTGCAGTGCAATGTCTACACTAAGTCTTGGTGAACTTTATCCAGTGTCCTTTATAGAGCTTGTCTGTGTTCGCCCACACCCCCCTCCCCCGCTTCCCCTCCCGTGACCTTATAGCGATAGATGCTGCTTTAAAATAATCTAACTACCAAAAATCTTCCAATGTCTAATCTAACTAACAGCTAATAGTAGAGGTTTCTCTGTTGAAAAATAGTATGATTTCACTGAGTAGTTTGGAGACATGCAGAGCGCACGTCCAACTAGTATGAAACGCTGAGAGAGACTGAGGCAGAACAGGAAGGGCTGTTCTATGTTAAAACGAGGTCATGTGATTTTTCCAGCCAATCGCAACCATACACATCCCAGTCATGACGTCGCACACACATCTCACCCTGCTCTATTCTGTAAGCTGATTGGCTGGCCGCCAAAATGTCAGGAAGCGCCGAAAAAGGCGCGATATTAATAGATTATGCGCAGATTTTTAACTAAATTATCGCGTGATCGAAAAAATCCGATTACCATAACACCGTGCCGATTTCAACTTTGTCGATAAAAATCGCTCAACACTACACTTGATTTAAAGAGAATCTGTCACATATATTATGCCCCCCCTTTCTGGGGATAGCACATGCTAGTGTCAGACATGCTGTTTCCAGTGCTGTGTCCCTTATTTTTTATTTATTTAAATGTACCTTCCAAAAATTGGTGCTATATATAGTTGGGTGTTTGGACCTATATCCCTGATCTTTTTTCAGGATAACTATATGGTCTTTGGATATACACATTCCTACATAAACTCAGTGTTCAGGCATGAGGATGCAGAACTCACACACTCTCTTTGAGTCATTGTAGCAGTTAATGAACATCTCTTAAAGGAGTCTTCCCACAGCTCTTAACAGCCAGCTTTAGGCTGTCCCTTTCTGAGCAGGTTGTAGGCCGTTCTACAGCAGTGACTGACATGTCAGCTCTGCTATTCCTAGCTGATCCTGTTAGAGGGACATAGATAATGTAGGGCACTAAAGAGCTACACTATACTACAGCGCTCTAAAAGGTTAATGTTTATCAGTAATAAATATAAAAGATAAGACACAGCAGAGATTAATGTCACCATTCAAACTAGTGCTGATAGAGCAAATAAAGGTGGTTAGTAGCCTAGGAAACCTTCTATAAACAAGCAGGAGATGAAAACTGCTCTAGCTCCAAAATGGGGTAAAATCAGAACAGTAATTTATTTATTAATAATCTTTATTTACCATTGCCTGTATGCTTTAAAAGCTAAGCAAATCAGAACAGTAATTTATTTATTAATAATCTTGATTTACCATTGCCTGTATGCTTTAAAAGCTAAGCAACGTGATGGAAATGCCCCTTTAACTCTGTATTTCAGTAAATGCTTGTATCCACCACAAAATGACAGTGCTGGTGCATCCTTTTTAGAGCTTTGCATTGTGTTGAACCTCCTGGAAATGCATGATTGAATTGACAACTGGATTTTACTATCCTACTAGTGAGTGGGTCATGTCTCTATCAGTACTAACAGTGACAGATTGTACAGGAACACACAGTTATTAATTTATTGATACATTTCAAGGAGGAACAGCACAATGTAGATGATTCACTATTGTTATTTCATGGTGGATACAAATAGTTAGTAAAACAGATACAGAAAATGAACAAATCTTCTCGCAGTAGATTTTTGCATAGAAATACTGAATCGATTCATTGAATGCTTTAAACCCCTGAAGCTATTGTTGCTCCTCTTTTAGATGGGAATTTTAGTAAGAATTTCATTTGCTGTTTGAACATGTTATTTATCTAAAACAAAAGCCATCACCCAACAGTCGTTCTTGATTTACTGCTTGTTAATGTTTATATACAGAATAAAATAACTAGTAGAGATGAGCGAGCAGTAAAAAGTTCTAGTTCGATTAGAACCTCGAACTTTAGTGTGTTCGATTCGAGATTCTATTTGAACTAGAACCCCAATAAAGTCTATGGGAGAAGATGTTCTAGTTAATTTTTATACCTATACAGGTGAGGAGAAGCTGAAATTACCATCCATAACAGTAAACTGGATACGTGGAACAACTTAGTGAAGAAAATTTGTCTCTAAGAATGACAGAAAAAAATTGAGAGGCTACTTTATTCCTTTCAATGGGTAACTGAAAAGATGAAGACAGCTTGTAAGCAGGGGCGTAGCTATAGGAGATGCAGCGGTAGCACCTGCTACAGGGACCTGCATCCTGAGAGGGCCCAAAAGCCCCTTTGACACATAGGAGATTTGATTTAGCAAATCCAAGCACTTTATATAATATATATCCATGTATATAAGAGTTAGACATTATGTGAGGCTGCAAATGTTACCAAATAACAGCTTCTGGGTGTGGGAAAGATGCAGCCAGCAATACCAAACTCACTAACTATTGATGTCTGTGGAGAGGAAAATGCTATCCAACTAGCTAAGAGCAGACTGTACAGTACAGTTCACAAGGCAACACAGTGAAATATATATAACATGGTCATGTGATTTTAGCAGCTTCTCTGTGCTCTGCACTGATTGGATGGCTGCTAAAATTGCAGAAAAGTTATCGGATGGTTGCCAAAACTGCAGAAAGACGTTGAAAACTAAACTGAAAATGGTGTGATGAACTAGGACTTTACTCGAACCAACAGTAAAATGTTCAGTTCGAGTTCTAAAAATTCAAGAAGTTCTACTAGAACTTAACCTCTCTGAAACAGTTCGATCAACACTAATAACTATTAAATAATAATGCATAATCATCATTACTCTTTTTCTTCTTTTCCAGTTGTGGCACTTAATGGGTTACTCTGGCAAACCACAGCTATGTTCCGGCCGTTTGTTGAAGTCTTCGCATTAGGCCCCAGCCAAAGTGACAAGAAGAGGAAATTTGGAACAAAGACAAAAAGTAACACTTGGTCACCAAAATATAATGAGATTTTCAATTTGTAAGTCCTTGCTAATATAATTTAAAATGTTGGTATATTACTGTTATGTATTGCCTTTTTAGAGCAAATATCAGAGGTGGAAATTTAAAACGTGATGATTTAAATGTTCTACTTGAATACTTATGCATTCAACTTCTCTACCTGATTTCTAGCAGAAAACAAGTTACTTTGAAGTTATTTTATAGCCGGTGACTTGCTGCTAGGGACTTTTCTTATTGATCTTATGTACAAACTACTTCATAGGATAAATGGATAAAATCCTCTGTGCACACAATTACAACAGCATAATTAAAGGGGTGTTTAAATCTCTCACATTGATAGCGCTTTGAAAGGATATGCCATCAATGTGTGCTAGATGCCTGTCCCAATTCTCTGAGACCTGCACCTATCTCGGGAACAGGCTCCCAAAAGCCACCATTCAAAATGGAGAGTAGGTCATGCTTGCTTACTTGTACTTATAATTTTCAATTTACAGAATGAAGAGTATTGAGTGAGTTTCTCTACATTCTGAATGAAGACTTTTTGGGCCTGTTTCCTAAATAGTCCTGTTTCCACATCTATCATACATTAATGGCATACCCTATCAATGTACCATGAATGTGTGAATGGGAATACCACTTTAAGGATTTCACACATTTTGTAGAAAAAGCATTCTCTGTATACACAAAGATGTCTTAGTTTATGTAAATGGACTTTATATGATATATAAACCTGTATATCACAGAGCTCAGCCTCTTTCCCTCTATCAGATCCTGCTGTCAGATGGGATAGTATAAACCATGTGACAGGTTCCCTTTAAAGTTAAAGGGGTAGTCCCGTTATGAGAAATTCCCTTTGACAGCCGCTCGTTGATAGGTGCGATCCAGCCCTACATTTGAATGATGAGGGTGGTGCTAGCACCGTCCTCCTCATTCACTTCTATGGGAGTTCCGAGTATAGCTGAGCGCACATACTCCGCTATACTCGGAACTCCCATAGAAATGAACAAGGAGGACAGTGCTAGCGCCGCCCTCCTCATTCAAATGCAGGGCTGGATTGCACCTAGCAACGAGTGGCCGGCGAAGAGAATTTCCCGTAACAAGACTATTATTTCAAGTAGTAATGGACATTAATGTAATTAGACTGGTGTGAAAAATAATTTGCATAAGTGAAATTCATAACATGCATTTTATTAAATGCACAAAAAATACTATGCACACACCCCATTTTCTACCTAGGAAGTTATATGCAGCAGGTAATGATGTTTATTTACAGCCAGAACCTGCCACGGGAAACCAGAATTGGAGTTAGCTCTGATCCCAGCATTTTAAACCCTTAGGGTATGTTCACACGGTGTATTGCGGCGCATATAGTATGCACCACAATACGCCGGGTGTTTTGGAGCGACGCACTGATCAGCGCGCCTTTCCAAAGCATGAGGGGGCTGGCCGGGCGCCGGCCCCATAGAAATTTATTGTCAGTGGTGCGTATTCACCGCTAACAATTGACATGTCACTTTTCTCCCCCGGCATACAATACGATCGTATTGTACACGCGAGGGGACGACGAGTAATTGCGGCGCGCATTTCGCCACTAATAACGCGCGATACGCGGTAAAATACGTGAGAAATGTGCGCCAAAACAAGCCATGTGAACATACCCTTAGGTGCCATGGTAAACATGACCATGGCATGTAATGTTTAAGAAACAGTGCTACACACTTTTCCAATGTCTAATTGCCGGATGCTGACCAGTTGTCATGGCAGCCAGCGGTCAAATAAAGGCAGGGTGTAAGAAATTATGTTCCCTAGTGATTAGGTACCATAGAAAGAATAAAAGTGAAAAAGGAAAGTTTTAAAAATAAAAAGTATTAAATGTTCAGAAATCTATTATTCGCCATTTTACAGTAAAATGAAAACAAAATGTAAGCATATTTTTGTATATCTGCATCTGTAAAAGTCTGATGTATTAAAATACAACCTTACTTATTCCATTGGTGAAGACAATAGGGAAAAAAACACCCAAAATCAGAATGAATTTTTTTTGCTAATTTTGCTTTCCCCCAAAAAATACTTTACACTGTATATTACTTTACACTATATTTCAGCTGACAAAAAATTATTCCGCATTCATTTTGCTTCTTTTCCCAGTACATTATATGGTTCGGTCAATGGCACCATTAAAAATTAACATCTTGTCCCCAAAAAAACAAGCTGTCATATCAATATGTATCAAAAAATAAAAACATGATGACTCTTGGAAGGTGGGAGGAAAAAATTAATGTGACAAACAAAAATCACTGCAGTGGAAAGAGGTTAAAATAATGCAATAGTGCAAGCAAATATAAGAAACATTTAGGGTGACATGTATAAACGGGGCTGCGCCAGATATCTGGCGTCTTTACAGCCCCATTCATACATTTTCAAATCTCCTGCACGCCACTCCGGGGCGCATTACATTGTGCCTGCAGTGCTTTGTAATGTGCCCGATCTCATGGGGCATGCGGGAGGTGGGGCACACTAGAACCGTATGAAGCTATAGATTTGTAGCTTTGCTACGGCATTTCTGGGTGCATTACAGCTTGAACAGGTAAACCACTTTCAAAGTGGTATACCTGAGTCCGAACTGTCGCCCGAGCGCTGGAATGCACCTGATTTATAACCCGCTGTAGAGCAGGTTCATAAATCCGAGGCATTCTATGCCTTTTGTATTCGCCAAATTTAATGCATGTCGCCCTAAATGCCTCTTTTTCCACTTGTGAGCCATTTATTTTCCCCACCTCTTCCCATCTGTACTGATCATTCACACCCAATTTACTGGAAAAATGTATTTTGAGAAACCAGATGGATTATCAGCTCAGCAAGGGATAGTGTTACATGCTGCACATAGAATTTTATGGAAAGGGGAGGAAGAAAATGAGGAAGGAGAGGTGCAGTTAGAAATGAGCTCAGAAAAGCAGAGTATCAGAGTCTGCTGAGGAAAAAACTGGTGGATGATGTCACATACAAATTATGAAGATCAGAAATAGCGCTACTCTTCATGTTGTCTATACTGAAAAGTCACCAGAAATTACAGATGTACTTAAAGTATTACAAATAGGTTACAGCGCCATGGTTGCAAAATGTGATCACAGTTTCTAAAAATAAAATTAATTTATGTCCGTAATTCAAATCCGATAGAAAAACCCATATTGTATAGACTCAGTACACACCGAGCGTTATATTTCAAGCATTTATTTTTTTTAATGTGGACAGGAAGGAATGTGGCAGTTGTAGTCCTTGGAAATGCAACGAAGATGTCAGCTCACCCACAATAATGCGGCACCAATAGAAAGGATCGCACGGAACTCGTCCAGAGCAAGACGCAGAACAGCTAGTCCACAAGTGAAAGGTAATCCAGCGAATCCAATGGTTGCAATAAAACTTGATAACTTTTATTGGTTGCACATAAAACCAACACCTCCGTAGTATTCCATGGCTCAACCGGAATAAGGGTAACGCGTTTCGGACGATGCAACGTCCTTAGTCATAGTCCGAAACGCGTTAGCCTTATACCGGTTGAGCCATGGAATACTACGGAGGTGTTGGTTTTATGTGCAACCAATAAAAGTTACTAAGTTTTATTGCAACTATTGGATTCGCTGGATTACCTTTCACTTGTGGACTAGTTGTTGTCCTTGCCCTGGATACATCCATGTGGGGTGGAAGCACTGGCTCCAGCTGCCGTGCACTCCTTGTGAATCTCTCCCAAATTCTTGAATGACCTTTCCCTGACAATCCCTGTTTGTACACCTTAGTCTACCACACTTTTTCCTTCCACACAACCTTCCATTAATATGCTGCAGCACTCTAAACAGCCAGCTTCTTTAGCAATGACTTTGTCTGGCTACCCCTTCTTGTGGAGGGTGTCAAAGACTGTCTGCTGGACAACTGTCGTCAGCAGTCTTCCCCATGATTGTGAAGCTCACTGGAAAAGAATTACGGATCACTTAAAGGCTTAGGAAACCTTTGCTTGTGACACCGCGAGTCAAAAATATTGATATTCTCACATTAGTCTAATTTTCTGATATACTGAATTTTGGGTCTTCATTAGCTTTAAGCCATAATCATCCACATTCAAAGAAATAAACACTTGAAATATATTGCTTTTTGTGTATGGGTTCCTCTATTTGACTTGAATTACTGACAAATTTTACTTTTTGATTAAATTCTAATTTTTTGAGATGCACTATTGAACCCAGTGTAGAGTTTAGGAGGCCCAGGTGTTTATCCCAATGGAGAAGCCCACAGGCAGCCTGGATGCAGTGTTGTGGTAATAACACCTGATGTGTATCACATGGTTATGAAAGAAACATACTAAACAAAGCTTAAACATGTGTATTGGTTATTTATGGCATGGAACTATATTTATCTAATGCTTAATAGACAGAACAGCTTTTTAATTGTCCACAATATAATTTAAATACACTTTACAGATGAGGCCTCTTTCAGGGTAGTCAAACACATGCAAAAGTATGTCACAACTCTGTGTAAAAATGTTCCCATGTATGGGCTTCATTTGAATCTACTGAATAAAAGCATAAACTATAGAAAGGTATGAAAACGTAAGGCCAGCAATTGCATATGTCTCTTCATTGCCTTCTTACCTTTTTACTTAATATCTTAAACAACAGCATAATACCCTTCATTATTGCTAAAGCTTAAAAAACAATAAAATACTTCATGGATATGTTAACAAAAAAAATTGCGAAGGACAGAAAAAGTGGTATACACAACCACTACAGATCAGTGTTGTGAGAATCTGTAATATGGCACTCCTACAGCTTTGTGGGTCCACAATGTACCTCTCGATGCCACGGATTTCATTCACAGGAACACAGAGGATTCTTTTCACAGATTATTCCAGAATCCATAAAAATAAAAAGTGCCGTTTTTCATCTCACCTTATATTAGTTAATTTTCCATGGTAGGATTACTTCTAGTGGAGTAAGCAGCACTTTACAGAGACACCATGCGAATAATCAGGCGCATTCTATGCCTTTTTTATGAGCCCCCTCTACAGTGGGTCAGAAACCAGGCGCATTCCAGTGCTCGGGTGACATTTCTGGATCAGGTATACCACTTTGAAAGTTGTATACCTGTTCCAGCTGCAATGCGCCCACGCTTCTAGTGCGCCCCGTTTCTCGCACACCCCCCACGCTATGTAATACACCCGGGAGTGGCGTGCGGGAGATTTAAAAATATATGAACAGGGCTGCGCCTGATATTGGGCTGAAAAGATGCCAGATATCTGCTGCAGCCCCGTTCATACATGTCGCCCTAAAAGTCTTTATTATATCAAAACCATAGGGCCACTGTGTACTACTGTTTTGGGTCTGAATATATGGCAAAGCTGTGATCATGAGGCCTTAGACAATGTTCAGGTGTAAAGCAGTGCATGTGTGCATCTATGAATGCACCTGTGGGTGCCATCAGGCTTGACTGGCCCACAGAGGAGAAGGGGTAATTAATATGGCAGGCATGGGGCTGTGTGAGGAATTCACTCAAAATATGACTTCATCTCCAACTTCCTATCTAGTCTGATCTCACAAATGGCCGCAGCTCACAGGAAAGCCCCAATTTACATGTTAATTAGCCCAGCTCAGACCCATTGTAAATGCCCTTCCATAGGAAGCCACCACAGCAGGAGGTCAACCCATGAAAGGATCCTCATGCAACTTAATTAGCTCAAACCTCCAGATTCAAAGACTTGAACAAAAGGCCCCTAGCCGCAGCGGCCTCGATATTTCATAAGGATTCATAGGCAACCTGATCATAACTGGTCTATGGCGGTTTCATATCTTAAAATATGGAACTCCCCATACACATAGCCACCACTCCTACATTCGCACGATGCAGGGGGACTTAGAAATCGAGAACTGGACTTAGGAAGCACATAGGATAGGGGTGTCTGGTATCAGGGCGCAGTGTAGGCTCACCCGATTCTGATGCTGCCACTGATTCTGTTCTGTGCCAATGCCCGGCCGAGGTATGGCCCATTTTGGTTTTTCTATCAGAAATGGCATGACCAGAGTGGGAGGAGTTTGTAGACCATCCCAGGGGTGTGTGGGGGAGTGTAGGGGGCTGCCACATGGGATGTCCCATCACAGATATAAGCAAGGAACCTGTGTGTGCCTGTTGTTGCATTCAGGAGGGGGGTACCTGACTTCAATCCAGCATTCCAGAAGCATCCACGCAGTGCAGGGCCACATCCACCCCCCATGTGGGCCCAGATCCAAGCCAACCTCAGGTAACTGGACACATTTTACTGCCTTTGAATTGTAACCATACTTATATTTGCACCTCTGACTCTTATCTGTAAATTATTATCATTTTGTATATATTTGTCTAGTGTGCCCTTCAAGGCGAATAAAATCTATAAACTTTAATCTGAGTGAATCTGTCTTGATCATCGGCCTCACACACCTATTACTTGGTCTATAATATATAGCTACCCCAAGACTGGTTCCTGGCCTTGTTATAAGTCGTAACGGACCGGTCTTATAACTAAACTAGAAACTGGTGGAAGCCTATTCGACGGGCATATTTTTGTTTAACCAGTGTGGATAAACAAATCTCTCTCAGCTGTTCAGGGTCGTTGGCGAGGAGTGTGTTCCCTCATCCTCCCTGGGTCTCCCTGTGCCCGTGTGGACAGGGGTTAACAGTGGAACAGTATCTGGCCTTGTGTACCCCTAGGGGGCAGCGCAACGTCATGATACACCCCAAGTCAGGCCGTCGACCCTCGAGTGGGCCGGCGGGGCGGCCTTTTTCCTGACAGGCTGTTTTTCAGAAAAGCCGAGAAAGAGAGGCAGAGTGCAAGAGTCATGAACATTAGGTATAGGTTGGACCTTCAGTATCAACTGCAGTGGTGGGCCCCAGGGTTCCCAGTCTGACACTGGGTGCCATAGCTACATATTAAGATCTCATTAAGACGTTTTAGATGGCCAGCAGATTGAAAACCTTTTATTCCTGTAAAAGACACCTGATAAAAAGAGTGAATAACAATAATGAGAGGCAATTAAAATAATAAAAGCCATTGTAAGGGAAAGAAGGAGCAAGCATCAAGGATATAGTAATTCATTAGTCAGAATGACTGTATTCATATCTTTAGGCACAAGTTAGGGCCGTTATTAATCCAGTTAAGTGTTATGATGGAATTAACATTTGACTCTTCTACTGTTCCTAATTCATTTTTCCTTTTCCTTCTCAGTATTCTGAGTAATGAAGAAAGCCCAGCGGCCTATGAACTTCACCTATGTGTGAAAGATTATTGCTTTGCCAGGGAAGATCGCATCATAGGAATGACAGTGATCCAGCTGAAAGGCATCGTGGACAGAGGGAATTGTGCATCCTGGTACCCACTGACAAAAAGCATCTGCATGGATGAAACTGGACTAACAATCCTGCGAATACTTTCTCAGCGCTCCAATGATGAAGTTGCCAAGGAGTTTGTGAAACTGAAATCAGACATCCGGTCTCCAGAAGAGATCTAGAATGTGCTGCAGCATGGGACCCAAGAGAACTCTTCTAACTACAAACCGAAACCATTGATACAGTGTTGTTATTTGATAGTGTATGCATGTGCAATCAGTGGGAATGTTTATTCAATATGTTTCAATGTTTGCTAGTACACCAGTACTATATTTGCAAGGCGTGTTGAAGACGACGTGTACCTTCTTTTTATATGAATGACATTGGGCAAGGACTAGTTCCCATAAAGTGCCAAACTCTACACCTAGAACTGAAACAAACTCATGGTATTTTTGGTAATCATTATTTTCCTACCAATTTCCACCCTAGGTGAGTTATAATCTATCAGTTATTGAGTTGTATTTGTTAAATAAACGTGTGTCTCTGTGTGGTCCATTTATCTAATGATTTGCTGACATGTTACTCATAATGTTGCTTTTTTATTTTATGTTTGGCATAACAACTTATTGTATGTTGCTGAATGGTTTGTAATTTTCTAACTCCATTCCTAAATAGAGACGTTACTTTTCATATAATAAAGGATGGGGCTATTTTATGCATCTTGTACACAAACCTTCTGGTATATCACTGTGAAGACAAACTGTACAAAGCTCGCTTCTAGAACTCAGTATGATCCAACTATATACAGTAGTTTCTCCTCTGTGTACTCCAGTTCTTCAATGGATCTCTCTACAAACTGTAGTAGTAATAGTGATAGACACAGCAACCTTTGGACAATAAAAGAGTTTCTGTACATTTGTAGGAAACATTTTGGGATTCTGTGATACATCATTCCCTGTGGTATGCTCACATCATCAGCTCAGCTTCTTGTCACTTACAGCAATGGGATTTTTTCCATAACACATGCAGTATTTTTGTACGGTGCAAAAGGAATGGTAAAATTCCATGAAGTCCATCAATCATTAACCCAGAGTGTATGTGCTTGAAACATTGTACTAAATACCAAGGATATTGATATGAACAGTGTGCAGCTGATTGTTGTCTGGACCATGAAGAAAACAGCATTGCTGGGAAAATGTTGCATTGTATATTTAGTTGCAAATTCAGTCAAGTGTCTCTTTTTAAAAAAAAAATTCTACAGTTTGTACTTATGCAACATAAAATGTATTGCACTGAGGCAAAAGTCATGTCATGTAAATATATTTAGTGAGATATTGTAAAATAAAATATAAAGAAACTTCACACAGTTCAAATGTTATTGTGTTGAAAATGATTTGGAAAAATTCAATGGTTATAAAAGATGTGTTATAGGTTTACTGAAGTCTAATGGCATTCAATGCTGCATATGCAACATATGTTGGACAGCCTATCTCCATTAGGCAGCTCCCCCAGCCATTAGCTGTTATCATTATTATAAACCACTCAGTAACTACTGACTGTTGAGGGGAAATGAAGCATTAAGCAGCACATATACAGATGACTGGGTGTGATTTAGATGCATGGATACAGTTAGTTCTCTAGAGACCTTATTTGCAGCTCTTACAATTTTGCTGATTGATGGAAATACCCCACCAAATGTCCTTACAGTCATATATAAATGTGTTAAAAGAGAGTATATACGCTGATCAAACAGAATATTAAACTACCTGCCTAATAATAAAAATCTTCATTCATGTAGTGTCAACATATTCCCAGCACATAACAAAGCAGAAGGGACATATACAAAAATAGCAACATTAAACTTGACAAATAGCCTGTCATTATATCATAGCACAAAATATTATCCCAACTCTTTCAATAGCTTTTGTTATAATGTCAGATTAGATGACACAAAAAAGCTCGTTAATATACAGTCAAGTGTTAAGCTTTTGCTAATAAAATAAAGAAAATAGGTACCTTACAGCGTAAATTCCCTGCTTCCTTATGCCACATAAAATGCTGAGATTTTCACTAGGTTACCTTAAAGGGGGTTTCCAATCAGGCTGTGTAATTGAACTTGCTTTTCACCAAAAGCTTCAGGTTCCCTTTTAGTGTTCATGCTGTGGGAGGTTCTACAACAGTGACTGACATTTCACCTCTGCTATGCTTCGATGAGTCTATTACAAAGATATTGGTTTAAAGAGCAGAGCACAACGGCTACAGACCTCTAAAGGGTTAAAGTTTGTAAGCATGAAAGATTCTACTGAAAAAACACATCATGGAGTGATGTCATCATCCCAGTCACAGCTGCTATATTAGAGGAGTGTAGGTCAACAGCCACTCCACCCAACAATAACCCCCCACCCTTAACTACATCCAAATTCCCACCCCTTCCCCCTCACCAAAAACCCACATCCCCATAACACAAAACACTTCCACCCAAAACCATCAATACCCACACATATATCAAAATCTCATTAAAACAACATCCCCCCCCCAATCTTCCCCAAACACCCCCCCTATACACCCCTACTCCCCCCTAAACCCTCCCCCCATACCAAACTTAACATCCACCAATCATCTTCCCTCCCCCTCAATATCCCTCCATCATAAACCCTCTATATACCAACCACATTACCTCATCCCTCCCCAAAAAAACTCTATAAACCTTTACTAACCCCTTATACCAATTATCATTCATAAACCCTATAACAATCACCATCCCACCCCTCCATCACCCCCCCACTACCTTACAAAAACTAACACCCAATAACATTCAACCTCCCTACAACCCCTATACCACCACATACCCACAAAACCCCCCTTATCCCCCCTATCACACTCCAACAACCTTCCAAACATCCCATATTCCCCCCCCACTCCCATCCATTTCTAAAACCAACACCCCCCCATTCTACAATCTTCCTAACCCTACATCCCCTCCCACCTCCATATCACCCACCCACCATCAACCAACATTCCTAACCTAAACCCCCCCCCCCCTACCTTCAACAACCATCCCCCCCCCTTACCCAAAAAAACCCATCCCCCTCCCCCCCCCCTCATCGCTCCATCCCCTTATTCCCAATTTATTTCCCCTTTCCCATCACATCCACCTATTCCCAAAAAATATCCATCCCCCCATCATCAAACATCAACCCCACACATACCATCATTAAAACCTCCACCTTTCCCATCTATTCCCCCTCCTTACATACCCATCAATACATACACTCCCCTTTTTTCCACATATCCATTAACCCAAACTTAACTCACTCCCTACCAAACCCCATACCCCCAACCAACACTATAATTCAACAATTCACTTAACCCCCATACACCAAACCCAAATACCCCACACCTAATTAACCAAAACATCCCCACCCACCCTCACAAATACCCAAAAAATCCCCCCCAACCCTTAACCCAAAAAATATCTTCCCCCCCCCAAACCCTCTCACCCCACCCCAAAATCCTCCCCTCCTATACCACTCCCCATCACCCCCCCCCCACCAACAAATTATACCCTCATACATCCAACAAAAATTATCCTCAATAAACCTCCAACATTTATATCCAACCAATCACCCATTACCCCCCGATCGTTATTGCGATGCAAGACGCCTGCGTGATATATGTCTTTCGCTATTGAAGAGATAAATCAGTATAGATAGTGCTACCCCATAGGCACTTTTATTAATTGCTACATATTCACTCTCGCCACTTAGCTTAGCATCGATCGAGAGTGAGCTTCTGCAGCTTTGCTAGATCTTAGCAACACCCCACACAACTTACACACACAGACCTACTCACATAGTCTTTGTGCACCAAATCCCAAGATTAACTCGAAATACCCAAACAAACAGAGTATATCAACGTGACCCTAAGTTCCCCCCGCCGTCCACACCCATCACCGAAATCTAGTCACCACACAGACTCATAATATATCCAACAGACAAGATCCATCTCCCATAATAATCCTATCATGACAATCTCATGGCCACAGCCCGCAAACGCAAACACACTGACAAAAACAAATAAGATAAAGACTACCTCCACATATCCCGACTCCACTTGCTGTGCTATAAACATATCTCTACAACACACTATCCCGTATATCCTCTCACTCCTAAAACCCAAATCCCAGTACCCTACACTAATCATACCCACATGTTGTCAGAGAATAACTAATCGCTGCTCCTCACTCCTACTGAGAATCCCCCTTACCCTCGTGCCTCATCCCTCTCGTGACAAATCTTCTGCACACATATAGTCACAGAATGTCTCATATCAACCATATACACACCTGTATCGTGTATAAGCACTCAATGTCACACCCCATCACAGTGCACCTCACCCCCCCCCCAACCCATACCTTCTGTTTCCCAAATTGCGACACATCTCATGTAGAGACTGTAGTTATACTAATCAATCACAAAACTATATCCTACAGATGAGAATATCAAATGACAGAAACCAATTAATCTCTATCTCCCCCCAACAAAAGATGCCTCCTACTAATTAACCTGTATAAAGTTGACCTGTGATATGTAGACCCACCTAATCTAGGATATAATTGCCTCCTCGTTCTGTTGACTATAACATCCTACAGTCACGCTCCGTGAATAACGTGTAATCAAACAATACACCATATCTAACCCCCATCCTAACAGTCTTTCCTCTTTAGTCAGAAAGATTGACACACAAAAGACTCGTGTCTGGTAAATGTACCTGCATCATCTCTCCCTCTGATACTACCTCTAGTAGAGACTCCACAACTACGATGTCTCAAACTACCCCCCTCGTCGTCACTATCCTGATATCGTTCAACTCTGTGTTATACCCCATGTCATCAGTTCAAACTCTCTCTGATGACCTTAGATCTACAGTAAACACAGACTCACTCTGTTAATTGCAAGACCAAAAACTTTCACCACTCTAAATCTTCTACTGCTAAATAGTTTGATTCCCTGTATGTTATTGTCTCACTGTGAGACCCCCCTCTCCTCTGCGTGTACTACAATGTCACGAGCTAAGCTCTCCAGACATGCTACATAGAAGGATCTCTAGATCCGACCTCAGTGATCAACCGTCACACCTCACTGTGTCTAGTAGTCACCACCCCCTTTGTATAGCTTGTTCTCGCTACTATGTGTCATGTGTAGTATCAATATTACCTAAGATATAGAAATCTGAACTTGTCCAACTGTGTTGTCCCGATCACCCTCTACCTCATTCCTCTCTGTACAGAAATCTCTCATGAAGACTCCTACACACGCGTGTCATATAATGTTGGAACTCTCCTGCTCACCCTCTCGCCTCGTCAGATACACCGTATATACTATCCCATACGCTCTCCCACAGACCAAATAAACACCCACGTCGCCCGAATACGTACACAATCCTACATATGCTGAGACTATAGCCCACTAAACAGCTCAGGACTTACTCCATTTGTCTACTGTGCAATGTGTATACTCGAGTTGTCTTGATGTCATACGTGAGCAAAGTGATCCCTCTAAGTACATCACTTCTGTATAATACTATATGCCGCATCTTAGTAGAGGTTATACCTCTAATATGCTCTTCCCCCTGCACTCACGAGATCTATGTGTGACCCCTCCTACATCACTACTACCACTCGTTACTCTGTCTACCCCCCCCCCCCCCTTGTCCCCTACCACATCCCACTAACCTGTCACACTCATCACTCCCCAACAAATCTAGTCTTCCCCCACCTCTCTAACACACCCCTGTAGTGTGATGACCTATAAGAATCTCAGATCACAGTCTCTTGACTCTCACACTTTTCAAATAAAGTCCTACATCATACTCCAAGATAGTACCAGAAAACGTCCCCTATAGAGATCAAAAAGAAAAGTGACACACTTATTAGACTATGACCGTCTGCCTCATGCAAGAGAAGAGAATCATCTGATACATGAGTACCCACTCAAGATCTCCTCACCAGTGTATGTAACTCTGAACTAAATCCTCAAGACACACTCACTCGTGAACACCTCTCGCACTCACTCTACTGACCCCAGTAATCCCATTACTCTCAGACTACCTCCACTACAAACTGCCACCCTCAACTCCAGATAGCCGTATCTCTGCTCAGTGAAATCCAATTATAAAATAATATGTGTGAATCATCACAAATTATATCACTACTATCAATCATCTTCGATCCACAGATAATAAAATCCAGTCCGCGCCGTAGCACCATCTCTTAACCTGACCAACCCTCCACCTACAGAGTGTCACTCAGACGTTGTCCACACATCAAACTATGTAGTGTATCCTTCTCCGTACAGAAGATATCAATTAATCTGATACCGTACTAAAAGATATGTGATAATGATAGAAGAAAGAAAAAGAACCCTATGCACTTGCAGTTCCACACTCTACGTCATAAAACATCCAACTATCAATTGTCACAGATCCCAAGACAACTGATGTGTCCAAGATGTCTAGAGAACCCCATAAAGAATAAAGCATGTGCACCATCTGAAATGTTGATGTGTGTCAACCTTCTCCTCGTCGCTCTCGCGCCAACCTCACCTATCCACACCTCTCCTTCATCTCCATATATACTCTCATATTAACACTGTAGTATGAGTTGATCTGTATCCTCTCCTAAACCAATATCATTAGATCAAAGACACATCTCTCCTCTACTCCACTCCTAATATGCAGATATCAAGCAAGAGACTAATAGATAGAACATACACTCTCCTCTACCTATCTACTAACTGTGTGACACCTCTCATATCTAGAAAGAGTCTCATCTAATAAATCGTCACACCCTATATCACTACGTCGCTCATGCACACTCTCCGTCTGCTTACATCATAAAGAAAGTAAGACATGTCATATAAAAGAGATGAAGATCAGCACAGAGAAGAACTAGACACTAAGAATGTGATACACTCACAATACTTGATCCTATCGTGCTCTACTACCCCTGGTGTGCACCCTCCCATCTCTCTCCCCAGAGTGTATGTCCACTTTGAGTAATAATAGAGACTCTGCCACTAGTATCTTCTCCTATCTACCTAATATATAGTATAAACCTGCTCTCATAAGTACATTGGGTCGCCATAAAATAACTAGAGACATCTCAGAGATACCTAGTTCACTAAAAAGTGAAAATCCCGTCATCGTCTGCCTAGAGTGACCACAGTAGTAACCACTAGAGTACTCTGCTCATATAAAACTCTACCCCTGCGTCCCCCACGCCCATACAATAGTGTCAGGAGCTCACCAATAGAGAGATACTCCTCACTAAAAACAAGAACTAGTGTGTAACTCTATATAGATGATCATATATAACACCGTCCCAACACCACAAATTGTCTCATCATTCAAAACCCTCTGTGAGACAGAATCTCGTCTCCAGAAAGAAAAACATTATAGTAACCTTAGGTCCCTTCACATCTCCTGTGTATCCATAACTCTAACTGGTCTGATATCATCGAGCGTACCACGTACAGTTTGCACCCCCGTATGAACCACCACAACCCCTACACAGAATAGATTCTAACGTACGTAGTGTACAGAGAAATAGAGACAACACTCTATGGCATCAAAGGAGATTGCCCGGCCCCCCCCCCCTCCCCCCCCTATAAAACCAATAGAGGTCTTGCTACATCTCTCCTCCTTCCCTACACGAATCCTAAATCCCTAGTCAACATATACAACCAGTTGTGTTACACTGTCCATACCCTAGAATCAGCAAGAACATCTCAGACCTTGTGTAACCTACTCCAGTGAGTCCCTAGTCCTGTTGACTGATAGATCTGTGATATTACACCTGTCACACCTCACACTGAAATACCACACTTTCCATAAGAAGTGTTACTCTCAAGTCTCATCAGAGTGGAAGATCATGTGTCAACCTAGAACAATTTGCTTGTTCTCTTAGTGTGCCCGCTACTCCCCCTAATCACTGTGCTACACAACACTCGACCCTCTTCCCTAAAAGATATACACACCTATTCAAATGAGATCATAATCCTATCGCTAATCAAATCAGTGTTAGTAGGCACAGAGGCCTGTGTCCAGATATCACATATGGTGATGTGAGTATAACCTCTAGAGTGATCATCTCCTCATATACAATGCGTCCCTCTATATCTTTGTCCTCTATAGCTGTCCCCCCAGATAACATAAGAAAATATGTCCAAAATCGAGAGTGTACTGTAGTACGCTAGTATCCAACGCTCTCTTAAATGCGTGTGTCTCTTCTACCTGTAGATCACATGCCTATGTATGTGTAAGAACATAACTAGAGACCATATGCTTACACAATAGAATATATCAAAGGACTCAATAGTGTCAAAACGTAACTGCTCACGTACTGACAACACAGATGACCTAACTCTCAGCCACGATCACATTGTGTCACTCTGCGTGATAGTACCAATACTCGTCAATGTACAGGATCATATATCACCCTAGAGTAGTGAGAGACACCTCCTACAGGTGATTGTATCGACTGTCTGTTCTATAATGTGTACTCATATACACTCCACACTTGTGTCTCCACTAAAATGTGTCGTGTTCGCCCCCACCCTCTAAGTAACAACTCCGCTCTGGTACCACATGTCCCCTCCCCCTCTCTGTATATCTTGACGCCTCTACCCACACTCTCAATCAACAGTCCCACAAGTACCAGAACCCACTAACACCTCCAACCCACAATCTTAGCTGTTGTGTCTGCACGCTAAAAAAATCAACAACGTGTGCTCCTGCCTCGAGTGAAAAGTCCGTTGCATACTCCTATCTTGTCCATACGTAGTCAAGTATATGTGATAAATCTGTTTGACGAGTCCACTATGGTCTGTCCTATCACACACCATAAGCATATTGTAGTGTCCCTCACTCATCCTGTACACTGACCCAACGCTATGCGTAGCCCCAACTAGTCATAGTAACCTCCCCTATCCACCAGAAATCACAACTCACCCAGAGTCTGATGTTGAGATGTCAGATGTCTCTCCTATCACTCTCGTGCACCACCTCTCTCACCAGATATACATACCCTCCATAACCATTATCCAACTTCTAATGCTCCCACAAACCACTGATATCTCACCATGTGTGGTGGATCAGACATCAGTCAAGAAAAGGTGAACTCTACAAAATTATCTGTCTTTCTATCTAATGACTCTGTACAATACTACTGTTGCTAATCTCAAAGACACATAAAGATGATATCCTTCGTGTGCCCATGTCTTCACGTGTGCTACTCAAGAATCTAGTAATCACGACATCTGTGCACACAAATTCTGTGATGCCCATTACTAACACTCTATCACGTCGATCCACTACTCGCCAGAGTGTGTTATATACATATGACAGTCTATTAGAAATCTAACCATCTCACCTCAGTGTCACTTACACCCTCACGACCCACCAAGTGTCATGTATCTTAATCTTATTGTAACATATCTAGTCCCACTCCACCTCCAATCCTTGTATAGTGTGATCAGTTTGTCTACCTAATCACTCTATGTGTACCCTATGATACTCCGATACACATAGTTGCTCAGATCACCACAATGTCTATCTCTGATCATCCATCATCCTCTACCTTCACAAGGACCTACTCCGCTATCATGTCGCGTGTGACACCACATGTAACTCCCACCCTCCGCTCTCCTAATGATAGCTCCCCTCCCGCCCACACCCCACGCTCACTACATATTTAGAGTCTACTAGACCACTACCATGTACTTGTGACCTGCTATACATAACATCTCATAGTGTAAAGCACAATGAATACAACCTCCTGTCCCCCTAACCATAAGATCATCAAAACATATCCCTATAACCCTCCTACCACCCATCCTCACCCTGATCTCCTTAATCTATAAGAAGTCTATACCACTAACTACATACATCACTCTGCTCCCCCCTCGCCTCTTCGCCACCATAAAGTGTTGTGCTATGAATCGGTATAAGATACAATTAGGCGACTAGACCACACATTAGTAAGAACTCTATCACCACTCCATCATCACATCATCACTAGTCGTGTCCACCTAAAGCCACCCCCCCCTACCATTACTCCCAAGTAGATAGATTGTCGCATAATCACATCACCATCACCGTGCCCTCATAAAACTCGAAAGAGAACCTCCCCCCACCAGTGAATGCAGACGTGAGCTGAGACCCTACGTTGTGATCTGTGTCGTCCCTCCGTCGCCATAAACTCCCATTCCATTACCCCCAACCACATACACCAACCTAACACCAAACACTCCCTTCTACCTATCTTCCCCCCATTTGTGCAACTGCTTCACCTGATTATATACACCCATAGTATAGCCACTGTGCCTCCTCGCATCTTCATGTAAATCTGTGAAACTAATCAGTGTAACTGAAATAAAAAAACACGCTGTGTGGTCTCATCTCGTCCTCTATCATAAATATACAACTCTCTCCACTGTCCCGTGTTTCCCCTCTTGTCTCAAGTACTCATTACACGCTAGACCTAGTCCGAGAACATACACATCTCACTACGCCTCGACCCTAATCATGTTCCCTCTACCACAACGTGTGTAACAGCACTCCACTGACCTACAACTGACAGTATTCAGATCTCCTCTAATGTATGCTCTCCCTCGTTTGTGTGTGTGACTCCGCCCACCATGCACTATTGTCTAAGAGTCTACCCTGTCCATCACAAGCAGAATACTTCCCATTATTACAATCCCCTAATCTAACCTGCTCCCCCAACCCCCATACCCCCACCCCCCCATCCTATCAACCACCCTATATATGTTAGATGTCCACCAAATATACTATGTACTCGTATACGTTCTCTGACACCTGCCACAATCTATCAATCACATCTGAAAATCTATTCACTCGACTAACGCCATCAAGTCCTGTAGACCGAGTCCCACTCTAATACGTGTCCAAATTTCATTGCCTTTCGCCTTTTTACTATCCAAAGACACCAATCATCACTCAAAGAATTAATATATATAATATATATATTTTTAAAATATATATAATAATATATTTCCTATACTCCTCACTAGTACCCCCCAATAACCATCCAACCCTCCCTCAAACTATACTACAACCATAAGTAACCCCTCCAACACCCCCCCACCCCCCAACCGCGTATGTCGCTTGTGTGTGTCATTCGTGCGGACCATTCAATACACCAAGCTGCTACTCATCATCACAACAAGAACTCAGACATGTATACATCAATCGAAGTCACATAACTAGATACTCAAACAATATCACAAGCCAACAGATACAAAAGAGTTTTACATGAAATAATCTATTTGCAGACAGAAACATGTATATAGATCACTACAATCACTATCCTAAGAAGACCACTAGTAAAATAAATAGTGCTACTTAAATAGTCCATAGAGACCCTACTCCCATATACTTAGTGCGGAGATCAGACATCACCTTGCTTGTAATAGGACTGACCCTCCGATATCAGTGTCTCAGCCCCACCCGCACATTAGACATAACTGATTGTACGATAATATCATTATGTTCATGACCAGACTGTGATATTGTATAAAGCCTTGCCGACGCGAGACTACAAATGTACAAAAGATCGCTTCATATAAATATGAACAAGCTGACCTAGTACTACTAGCCATCTTCTCTGATGCTCTCTACAAATGTACCTCACATACGCACACATAACTGATCGGACACAGCACTAATCACCACTCAATAGACACTAGACAATCTACAGAGAAAAAACGTGTTACCACAGGGTGCAGAGCTAACGTGTACATAGCGCCGTACCTATAAAGCGGCAGGATTGCTCCGTCGCCACATCAAATTACCCAATCATCTATATACCCTAAAAACTGCCGCAGACGGATCCACAATGAGCGCACCGTTCGAGTGATTCTAAAAATAGAATCAGTTGTAAGACTATCTGCGCAAGTGCGATGCTCCGCTGCCGCCCCGCATGTCCCATACCTCACTCCCCACAATTATCCAAGCGCAGACTCGAATGTGACCGAGATGGTTCTAGAAGAGACTGCGACCAGGATTATGTATTAAATGTATGAAAGCAATGAGTGAGACCGAGACTGCGACCTCAGTAGAGCGCGCACACGTCACCATTAGTGTGAGAAGCATCCGGCTATAGAGGATACGCTGGCGTGTGTGAGTGCGGCCGCACTGTATGATATTTCTCCAAGCTGAAGCGGCGAGCGAGGAGCGCGGTTCGCTTCAACGGGCTGATAAGGACAATGGACCGTCTCAGTTGTTTGTGTCGATAGGTGGTCATAACTCTCTCTGATTGTAGGATCGCTGTGTTATTTGCTTGTGTGTTCGCTTTTGAGTACTATATCTCGCCTGAGAGTGAGTGAGACTTCGTGGATAGTAGACAGAGAGTGTTGGGATTAGAGATATGGAGCTGTAGTGCATGCCTACATAGATTTGTATTCTATCGTCTGTCAGTGCACGGTCGCAGTCTGCACGCGCTCGAGGTTGGGTTGTGTTGGAAGAGAAGTTTGCACACAAGAGGCTAAGGGCCTCAATCACTAGCTCCGCCACGCGTGTCAGCGTATTACCCCTGGTACCCAATGCACCAGGGGTACTGGGAGGTATATGTACTAAGTAAGGGCGAGTGCAAAAGACGGTATTGATGAGTGGACGACAACGGCACACTGAGAAGGTTGGAGGGTGACGGCTGTGGCTGTGTGATCGTTCGTGTGGTGGTCGTGCACGCATTGTGTGACTTGGATGTTTTTTAGAGGTAATGGCAACTCGCCATGGCGGGGCAGTAGTTACAGCTTAGATGTCCGTGATTTGGATGTATCTTTATGGTGAGTCTATGCCGATTGTACATCGTGCTTTAAAACAAAAAACTAGCGGACTGGAATTGAAATACGGACAGAATACAAAGGGCATAACTTGATGTTAATAGTGACACATATGTTCCTTTTTGTGTTTAACCCCACAGGACTGCTGTGTTTAGGTTGATGATCCAGTAAGCTTCTCTGTTGCGAAGTTGCTGTACTGGATATAAAAATATATACAGTACGTGTTAACTAACTGTGGTGTTAAAGTATTATAGGATGTATAGGATATGTCCTCTCCTTCTCAAATTAGAAATGGATGTCACTTTACCAAACTGGAAATGTGAAATAAGTGTGTGCTTGCTTACGATAGAGGGGGCTTTTAATGGAGTGTTTCTTTTTATGACATTTAAAATCTATACTTACGCAACCTTGTAATGCATTATAGCCTCTTCTATTTACGCAACACAATGTTCTGCTGACAGTATTCTTAATAGAACCCTTATGGTCAGCTTCAATTCAATGCTGATGTTGCCAGTTTCACAGTAATCTCCATAACAGTAACATACTGGAGTAATCCTATATTCATTGTAATGACTTTGGCCCCAGCTTTAAGATAAATCATGTAGCTAGCTATTTGTCTTTGTATTCCTTCTTTAGAAATTTCTGCACTCTTCCCTGTGGAACATTTCTACAGTAGTTCTGATATATTGTTTAACTATCATGCAGGCACAGCATAGTTTTCTTAAAAATGTTCAAGTCTGGCATATGACAACATTTTCCCAAACCTCAATATTTAGGTCTCTGTAATAGAGATGTAGCAAACATTATCCTGATATTTTACGAATTTTAATAACTGCAATGTACTGCACTGCTGTAAATCAAGTTATCACGATACACCAGTCATGTAAACCATTACTCCATCTGTAATAAATTATGCCTTGGATCATTGATTACAATATCCAGCCACCTTCTGTTTCTTCACCCATCGTAAATTTTAGCTTTACATGATTAGTTGAAGTTTTGTAGAATTGATAGATTCCATTTCTAACACTAGTTTCAAAGCTACAGGCTGTCAAAACATAACAGAACCATCTCATACTTAGGCCCGGAGAATATCCTACAAGAGAAACCACGCTCCAAAAGTCCAGAATATGCTTAAAATTAGTAAAATTGTGTGTAAATCTATCCCAGATCAAAATATACGTACCTGCAGGTTAAATCTGTAACTTGGAGCAAATCCAGTTCCATCTTACAGATGTATAGGGTCTGCAAAAAAAAAACATAGTTGAATGTACATACTAAAAGCTGATACAGCTGATGTAGTATGCGAATCATATTTACCTGTGTCCTCTGTCCAACACTTTAAATATCTGCTAAATCCTCTTATGTGTACTGTGGTAATGTACACATAAAACAATATACTAATTTAATTTTGGAGTGTTGTCTTTCTTGTAAAGATATTTTTGATATACAGTTGTGCTCAAAAGTTTACATACCCCGGCAGATATTTGGGTTTTTTTTTGGTTGGTTGAAGCCATTTATTGTTTTATCTTTTGTAAATCATAATGACAACCAAAAAACATCCAAATTGCCACTGATCAAAAGTTCACATACCCAGTTTTAAACTGTGTATCACCCTTCTAACATCAAATGATCAGCTTGAACGTCTTTTGTGGGTAGTTGTGGGATGAGGTTCTTTATTTATCAGGTGGTCAAAGGCTGCCCCATTATTCTTGTGGCAAAAGCCTCAAGCTTCCCTGTATAATTCTCTGGGACTGTCTCTGATGAACTACTGCACTTTGAGATATCCCAGAGTGGCTCAGATGATATTGAGGTCTGGAGACTGAGATGGCCACTCCCAGAACCTTCACTTTGTTCTGCTGTAGCCAAATGACAGGTCACTTGGCCTTGTGTTTTGGATTGTTGTCATATTGGAATGTCCAAGAAACTCCCATTCGCAGCTTCCGGGCTAAATGAGTGAAAATTTGCCTCCAGTAATTGCTGATAGCGTTGCTGCATTTCATCTTTCCTTCAACTTTGACCAAGTTTCCTGTGCCTTTGTAGCTCACACATCCCCAAAACATCAGTGATGCACCTCTGTGCTTTACAGTAGCAATGGTGTTCCTTTCATCATTTTGTTGACACCTCTCCAAGTATAACGTTTATTGTTGTGGCCAAAAAGTTCAGTTTTGGTCTCATCACTCCAAATTACCTTGTTTCAGAAGTTTTAAGGTTTGTCCCTGTGCTGTTTGGCATATTGTAGGCGAGATTCTTTGTGGCATTTGCACAGTAATGGCTTTCTTCTGGTGACTCGACCAGGGCAGCCCAATTTTTCTTCAAGGTGCCTCCTTATTGTGCATCTTGAAACAGCCACACCGCTGGTTTTCTGAAAGTCCTGTATTTCATCTGATGTTATTTGTGGGTTCTTCTTTGTATCCCAAACGATTTTCCTGGCGATTGTGGCCAAAATGTTTGTTGGTCTACCTGACCGTGGTTTGGTTTTTACAGAGCCCCTGATTTTCCATTTGTTAATCACGGTTTGAACACTGCTGACTGACATTATCAATTCCTTGGATATGTTTTTATAGCCCCTTTTCCCGTTTTATACAATTCAACTACCTTTCCTATAGAATCCATTGACAATTCTTTGCTTTCCCCATGACTCCCCAATCCGGGAAAAATCAGTTTGGGTGGATGAAAGACGCAGGAGTCTGTCTGGATCCCAGAAACTCACTCAACTTTTATGCACACACTGATTACAAGCAAACAGGTCACAGGTGAGGATGTTACCTTTAGTAGCCATTCAAATCCATTTCTGTCAACTTCTGTGCATGTTATCAGGCCAAAATCACCAGGGTATGTGAATTTTTGATCAGGATCATTAGGATGTTTTTGGTTGTCATTATGCTTTAAAAAGAGAAAAAACAAATTAAATTTGACAAAAAATGGATTCACTCAACCACTAACCATGAGTGGAACAAAAGATTTTGTGTTATCTTTCATATTCTCTGAAAAAAGTCAAAGAAAGCAAAAATTCTGCCAGGGTATGTAAACTTTTGAGCACAACTGTATGAAGGCAGTAGTCAGTCCCTCTTAAATGTGCACCCACCCAACTTTGATATACTTTCCCCAGCATTGTGCAAACCGACATTTGGTACAAAGATGATTCCCATTTACGTCGCAGAGTCTTCCTCATAGATTTTATCAAAATGTTGAAATGACAGTCACTATGATAGAAATCCAGTTTACCCCATTACAGTCATGGGGCATCATTGGGTGTCATTGTTGTCCTTCATAAAACAGATCCGATACTGCTGTTATTTTTGGTTTTCTGTTCTCATGACGGAACATAGGAATGGAAAGAACAGTGCAGATATGGACCAGGACTTTGTGACCTCCAGTACACCACTTTACAGCAGTCAAGCCAAGTGGCTTTATATGTAAAAATGATATAGAATTAATTTGTAATTACAGTTTGATTTTTTATAATGGTTTTTAACCTTTCATTGTTTCTAGAAAGGGCATTGTGCATGTTGAGATTCTCAGATATGTATGATATTCCCTCAAGGTCTTTTCTTCCACTGCAGAAGGCTTTATATTTGTCTTGTAAATTGATTGCAAGAAAATATAAATTTCCTCCTACACTAGATGAATGGAATCATTTGTTATTAACATTTTGTGACATGCAAAAATAAATTACATAAACCTTGGCAATTTTGTGTCATATGCTAACATGTAGAGATCATGGATAAATAATTTGAACTGTTTATAAATTGAACAATATTTTCTTAAACAGAAGGGGGAAGCCCTTCTGTTTAAGAAGGGATTTAGGGTGGGTGGTAATAATATATTATGATGCTGTTTTTTGTTTCTCTTTTCTGCTTTGTTAAATAATAATAATAATAAAAAAAAATAGCATGAAAATGTTTTGGAGCCTCTATATTAGACTACTGTATATATAGGAGCAAGGAATATTAATCTCATTAGCTCTTGCACATTTGAAAAGTTTTAATAAAGCAAGAAGTCCAGTTTTATACACCTACTCATTGGGATTATAATATTGTGTTTTTTTATGTTGATGAAGGCAATCTACATTCTGAGATGCTTATTCAATTATGGTTGTTTGCTTTCTCTTAGTATGAAGTAGTCTGGCTATTCTCCTTTGTCCTCTCTCATTAACAAGTCATGTTGTCTACAGAACCGCTGCTAAGTGGATTTTTTATTATTTTTGCACATTATACTCACACACACGACACTATGAATGCTTGTTTGTGCTTTAATATCTTGGAGTTTGTTCCACAGCCTCTATAGTTTATTCATCATTCACAGATCATATCTCTTAGCCATTCTATTGATTGTTATTAACAATAACTTGACCTCTGTATACGAAATCTGCATGCGTCCATGTAGTTCTTTAAGATGCTGTAATATGACTGAATGATAAGATACTTTGCTTTAACGGCCATGTGTATATTGGATAAACTGGCTAATTTACACAAGCAAATACAAATGATATGCACACACAATATTATACATAGATTATAAACACTATTTTTTAGAACATCTCAAATATTCCAGTTATTTTTTACATTAACGCAGTTCTAGAACAACAAATAACAATAATTTGAATTTCTGATCTTGACCAAAGGGTTTTTTTTTTAGGGAAGCACATCAAGGACAACTACTCTGCAGCACAAAAAGCCAATTATGGTTTAAAATTGTATGTAAAATATATTTCTGAAGGTGTCTCAACTTTTGGAGATTACTTTCAAATCCTAGAGATTCTATATAGTCAGTTTTGGCTGCATTGAAACACCCTTTAGGGTAGGGTTTGGAAAATGTTTGCTCTTCAGGACAGAGCACATTACTTTCACAATGACAAGAAAAGGATCATTAACAAAAAAAGACAGGCAATTATAACACGGTAGAATTGTAGGTATGTCCTACAGATCAAATTCCCAAGAAAGCAGTGGTGGAAGTCAATACAGTTTCCTAAACCATCAAAAGGCATTTGTAATCTAGTGGAAACTCTGATAGGAAGAGATCTGGCAGGCCAAAGGCCACTTAAAGGTTTCAGGGCCAATAGTTTGTTTGATTGCCATCTCACAGCTCAAATTCTTGAAGCAAAGCTTAGTGCGGCAAAGAGTAACAAGTTTCCATCTCAACTATGAAGAGAAGACATCTACACGCTGTCTTGACAGGTCAAGTATAAGTAAGAATCAGAATAATCCTTCACCACAGATGCTTTTGCGAGGTTGAAGAAATAATTTATTTACAAAACAACTGACATTTCTCCAATGAATGAAATTGTGCATTATAGACAAAAGTAGGCAATCCATATTAGAAGAGGAAAAACTATGAGCCCTCTTCACTGAATATCTATAAGTGAAAAACATGTGTATGAATAAGCATAATTTTCACTGGGACTGAGATAAGTGAAGTATCATGAAGAGAATCAGTAAGATAAGGGTGAAGGTAGATAAAAAGAAACAAGAAAAAAAAGAAAGAAAAGAAAATAGAGGAAGAAAAAAAAAGAAACAGAACGAAAATATGGACAAGAGAGATATGAGGTAGTAGAGGATGTAAAGATGAATATGCAAAGAGTAAGATAGAAGGAGGAGTGGTGAAGTCGGTACTGTTATGTATGATAATATAGTGGAATATTTGGGAATAGAAGTATGGAGTGAAGGATATGGAAGACAGCGAGAAGTATGTTGACAACACAGGATGCAATATGGAAGAGGTATACAGTATCTCACAAAATTGAGTACACCCTTCACATTTTTGAAAATATTGAATTATATCTTTCATGGGACAACATTGAAGATATGACTCTTTGATGCAATGTGACACAGTCAGTGTACAGTTTATATAATAGTGTAAATTTGGTGTGACCTCAAAATAACTCAACACAAAGTCAGCAATATCTAAATCACTGGCAACAAAAGTGAGCACACCTCTAAGTGAAAATAGACAAATTGTGACCAAAGTGTAACAATTTTGTTTGGCCACCACTATTTTCCAGCATTGCCTTATCTCTCTTGAGCATGGAGTTCACCAACACTTTATAGGTTGCCATTGGAATCCTCTTCCACTCCTCTATGATGATATCACAGAGCTGGTGGATGTTAGAGACCTTGCGCTTCTCCACAGATGCTCAATAGAGTTTGGGCCTTTAGACATACTTGACCACTCCCTCATTTTCTTTAGCAAGTTATTGGTCATCTTGGAGATGTGTTTGGGGTAGTTATTATGTTAGAACACTGCTCTGCAGCCCAGAAAGGAGAGGGGCACGCTCTGCTTCAGTATGTCATAGTATATGTTGGCATTCATGGTTCCCTCAATGAACTTTAGCTCCCCTTAGTCTGCTTGTCTTCAGCAAACTGTTTGCAGACTTTCTTGTGCATTGTCTTTTAAAGAGGCCCCCTTTTGGGATGACAGCCATTTGATGCAGTGTGCAGTGAATGGACTGAGGACTGACAGGCTGACTTGCCCCACCCCTTTAATCACTGCAGCAATGCAGGCAGCACTCTAACATCTATTTTGAAAAGATAATCTCTGGATATAATGCTGACCATGCGCATTCAACTTCTTTGGTCGGCCATGGTAAGGTCTGTTCTGAGAGGAATCTGTCTTTGTAAACCACTGTAGGGTCTTAGCCACCATGCTATAGCTCATTATTAAGGTGCTGGCAATCTTCTTATAGCCCAGGACATCTTTAGGTAGAGCAACAATTCTTTTTTTTAGATCTTCAGAGAGTTCTTTCCCATGAGGTGCCCTTTTGAATCAGTATGAAAGAGTGTGAGATTGATAACACCAAATTTAACAAATCTGCTCCCCATTCACACATGAGACCTTGTAACACTAACAAATCACATGACACCATAGAAGGAAAGTGGCAAATTGGGCACAATTTTTCCTGTTTTACTTTGGGGTGAACTCACCTTTTTTGCCAGCGGTTTAGACATTGATGGTTGTGTGTTGAATTATTTTGAGGGCACACCAAATTTACACTGTCATACAAGCTGTACATTGATTACTTTACATTGCATCAAAGTGTCATATCATCAGTTTTGTCCAATGTAAAGATATAATACAATATTTACAAAATGTGAGACGTGTACTCACTTTTGTGAGATACTATAAGTGAAAGATCTAGTACAGGGTAAAGAGCAGAAGAAGAACAATAAAAAATATATGTGGATAAAGTTAATGGAATAGGTAGTCAGAGTATAGAGGCACAAACGGAAAAAAATAGAGAAGAAATAAGAAGAAATACGAGGAATAAATAATGCAGATAAGGGTAAATGAACAACCTGGTATGCTAAATATCAGCTCATGGAGGAAGCTGGAAAAGTCCTAAAGCTATGAGACAAGGGGAGAATTATATACACACCCGGAGGAATATTAGTGGGTAACTTCTTGCATCTTCTGGTAGCTAGAATGCTCTGCTAATTTTGTGCATGCTCTCCAGCAGCCGTCAGAATGCTGTGGAATGCGCAGAGCTGGCGATCGGAAGTGCACATTTACCACTCACATCTTTTTCTCTTTTCCTTTCAGACAAATTATGCTTTTTCTCATGGTATGTTGTCTTTGGTTCCTTATAAATAGTGGTAGTGGAACCAATCAAAATTTTCAAATACTTTAATCATTCCTTTTAAAACAAGTCTCACTGACATTAGTCCATTCCATATAGAGTGTCAGACAATATAACAATACAGTAGGATACTCAGTATTTAGTCGCGGCCATCCATGCCGTTCAACGTATCAGTCCATTAGTAGCTCCCACTTCATAGAGAAGGGACGCCGATCACCAGAACGGGCAAAGACGCACAGCAAGTGCAACGTTTCGGGGAGAGCTCCTGCCCTTCCTCAAGCATATACGTCATAGAGTACCACCTCCTTAAAAAGGTAAGTAGAAAACAGGTTAAACAAGCTTTAACCCTTTCACACCACATAATATACAACATTACAAAAACATCCTAAGATTAAAACATTCGTTAAGTCCTTTCGGGGCAAGTGTTTCTAAAGTGGCTATCCAATATGCCTCTCTTTTTAGTAAGCGATCAGTAATACGTGATTTATCCTCAACCCATATTTTTCCCAGGATACACCAACGTAGTTCACACACGTCGTGTCGGGCTTCAAAAAAATGCCTCGCCACGGTGGTTTCACAGTAGGTTTTTGTTTTTGTTTCTGTTTTCTCAGCAATTCCCTGTTTTTTCTTTAGTCTAAAAGCAGCTTTGTGTTCATTTATCCTAATTTTTATTGGTCTTGCGGTTTGTCCAACATAGACAAGCCCGCATGGACATTTTAGCATATAGATAACGCCATCGCTATCACAAGTATGGAACCCCTTGAATTTAATAGGGTACCCTTTTAATGGATGCTGAATGCTGTCTCCCTTTAATATGTTGGTGCAGTTTTGGCATTGTAAACAGGCAAAAGTGCCTGACCGTGTACTTTTGAACAAGGTCTGTTTCCTTGATGCTTGCGTTTTTTTATATCGGATGACATTAATTGTTGCCCTAGAGTTCTTCCTTTCCAGTAGATTAATCTAGGGGGGTCCCTAAACAGGTTGCCATATTTGTTGTCACTCCTCCGTATCTTCCAGTATTTGAGAATAGTTTGTTTGACCAATCCTGCATGTCGATCATACACTGAAATAAAATTAAACCGCTTGTCTACACTTTTTTTTCTTTTTATTAGTTTGTAACAGTGTTTCCCTGGGGATAGACAGAACCTCCATACCCATTCTCTGCAATTCCTCTCTATCGTACCCTCTAGAGTGGAATTTATCAATTAACTCATTCATAGCTGTTAGGTAGTCCTTATCAGCAGAGCAAATTCTTCTAGCTCTTACAAATTGGGATCGAGCTATACCCTTAAATACTTGGGGTGCATTTTGACTTTTGCGATGGAGAATATTGTTACGGTCTGTTTCTTTAGAATATAGAAACGTACATAGGACATATAGATATGAAATAATATTTGTGTCCTTTGTTAATGTAAATTGGATCAATGGGTGTATCTGATTCAAATATTCCACGAAGTCTCCCAACCGGGACTCCGATCCAGACCACAAAAGAAAAACATCGTCGACATAACGAATCCAAGTTATTATGTCACTGGAGAACTCAGAAACATGCACAAACTGTCTTTCAAAGTACATCATGTAGAGATCCGCATAACTTGGCGCCACAGGGGACCCCATCGAGGTCCCCTGTAGCTGCAAGTACAATTGGTCCCCAAAACGAAAATAATTTTCCCTGAGGACCAGATCCAGAAGTTGCATCAAAAATGCTATTTTTTCATTGGTTAAGTTAGCGTCTTGGCAAAGTGTTTCCGTTATTGCAATCCTACCCTCTTCAAACGGGATATTAGTGAAAAGGGACTTGATATCAAGTGTGCAAAGCCATGTGGCTTTAGCACAATCGATATCTTTCATGACTCTTAGGAACTGACTAATATCCTGTAATATTGATGGCTTTTTTTTAATGTACGGTTGTAGGTACATATCAATGTAAGCTAATAATGGTTCCAAAAGGGAGTCAATCCCTGAAACAATAGGGCGTCCCGGGGGTTTTTCTATAGATTTACGATTTTTGGGACAATATAAAAAATCGGGACCCGTGGATTATTTTTCATGAGAATCTGTTTTTCTTGGACAGAAATTAAATTTCTATCCAAGGACTCTTGTAATAAGTCTTGTATCTTATGAGACAGAGTAGTAGTAGGATCTTCTCTAAGGGGTTTATATATCTGACTATCCTGCAGTTGGGAGTGGGCCTCTTGTAGATATGGTTGCATATCCATCACTACAGTGGCCCCTCCCTTGTCTACTTTTTTTATTATGATGGAATTATCTTCTTTTAATTCTTTAATAGCTGTTCTTTCTTTTCGGGTTAAGTTTTTATTTCCCTGTTTAGAAATGGAGGCCCATTTTTCGGTTACCTCTTTAGTTACCAGTTGCTGGAATACCTCGAGTGATGCCGATTTAACTTCGGGATCAAACTGGGTATTCCTTTTTAGTTTTTTGTTGAATTTTATCGTATCCCTCTTTTCAATACTAGATTTTTCTCCTGTCTGAAAAAACATCTTACATCTTATATTCCTGCAAAACCTGTAAAAATCAACTGTAAAGTCAAAAAGTCCCATTTCTTGTTCAGGCACAAAATTCAAACCTTTATCTATAAGGTCCCGTTGAACCGTGGTCAGTTCCTTTGAAGAAATATTTAACATCAATGCGGATTGTTTCTCTTGCGATTCCTCGCTGGACTTTTTTCTATTGGCAGTCTCTGAACTCCTCCGGCTGCTTCTTCTCCTGCTGGGGTACTTTCTAAAAAATCTCTATGAATATCACCCTTTGTCTGGCGGGCATTAATAATATTTCTTTCATTAGAACTTGAACCCTCAGATCCTGACGACTGGGATTTGGAATCATTTCTTCTTTGTTGGTTAAACCGGGATCTCCGCTGAAATAGTCTCTCTTCAGACCATGTATACACACGATTCGCTGCGTAGTCTTTCGTGTCTCTCTCAAATTTTTTAAGTTTGTTCTGCAATAGGGTTTGCTTCAATTTATCCATATTTGCCTTTAACTCCGCATTAACTCTGTTAAATTCATCAATCGCTGTATTGCATTTAAATTCAATTTCCAATTTTTTGATATCACCTTGGACTTGGTTAATAGCGGCGTGCAAATGTTGTATAGACAGAATCATTAAATCCATGGAGTAGCAATTACTTATGGCATACCACGTTTCTTTATATTTGCTGTCATCTGGTAACAATATGGGTTGGAGGTTACTACGTAAGCCACGGGGAATACGAGCAGCTTTCACATATTCCGTTAGCACTGCGGCATGGGAAGTAAGGCTCAATTCTTTCCTTTTCAATTGCTCCAGCTTACGCGGATAATTAACACAGGTATCCTCCCTGCTTGCATTCCACTTTAGCCCCGCTGATTCAGCTTGTTGTAAAATACGTACTCTATCTGTTTCAGAGAAACAGAAGGTATCCGCTCTGGTGTCGGTACTATTTGCAATCTCCTCAAAGGACATTATTGCCACAGTGTGTTATACACCCAAGACCTAGGAGATAGGTGCAATCGCATAAATATAAGCAGGTCCACGTCCAAAGGCAACATATACTGTATATATACTGAGTCCCGTGTTTGGTTCACAGAGGCAGGTTCTCCAAACCTGCTGGCAATGCTTATAAATAGTGGTAGTGGAACCAATAAAAATTTTCAAATACTTTAATCATTCCTTTTAAAACAAGTCTCACTGACATTAGTCCATTCCATATAGAGTGTCAGACAATATAACAATACAGTAGGATACTCAGTATTTAGTCGCGGCCATCCATGCCGTTCAACGTATCAGTCCATTAGTAGCTCCCACCTCATGGAGCGGGAGACGCCGATCACCAGAGCGGGCAAAGACGCACAGCAAGTGCGACGTTTCGGGGAGAGCTCCTCCCCTTCCTCAAGCATATACGTCATAGAGTACCACCTCCTTAAAAAGGTAAGTAGAAAACAGGTAAAACAAACTTTAACCCTTTCACACTACATAATATATACAACATTACAAAAACATCCTAAGATTAAAACATTCGTTAAGTCCTTTCGGGGCAAGTGTTTCTAAAGTGGCTATTCAATACGCCTCTCTTTTGATTAAGCGATCAGTAATACGTGATTTATCCTCAACCCATATTTTTTCCAGGATACACCAACGTAGTTCACACACGTCGTGTCGGGCTTCAAAAAAATGCCTCGCCACGGTGGTTTCACCGTAGGGTTTTGTTTTTGTTTCTGTTTTCTCAGCAACTCCCTGTTTTTTCTTTAGTCTAATAGCAGCTTTGTGTTCATTTATCCTAATTTTTATTGGTCTTGCGGTTTGTCCAACATTGACAAGCCTGCATGGGCATTTTAGCATATAGATAACGCCATCGCTATCACAAGTATGGAACCCCTTGAATTTAATAGGGTACCCTTTTAATGGATGCTGAATGCTGTCTCCCTTTAATATGTTGGTGCAGTTTTGGCATTGTAAACAGGCAAAAGTGCCTGACCGTGTACTTTTGAACAAGGTCTGTTTCCTTGATGCTTGCGTTTTTTTTATATCGGATGACATTAATTGTTGCCCTAGAGTTCTTCCTTTCTGGTAGATTAATCTAGGGTGGGTCCCTAAACAGGTGGCCATATTTGTTGTCACTCCTCAGTATCTTCCAGTATTTGAGAATAGTTTGCTTGACCAATCCTGCATGTCGATCATACACTGAAATAAAATTAAACCGCTTGTCTACACTTTTTTTCTTTTTATTAGTTTGTAACAGTGTTTCCCTGGGGATAGACAGAACCTCCATACCCATTCTCTGCAATTCCTCTCTATTGTACCCTCTAGAGTGGAATTTATCAATTAACTCATTCATAGCTGTTAGGTAGTCCTTATCAGCAGAGCAAATTCTTCTAGCTCTTACAAATTGGGATCGAGCTATACCCTTAAATACTTGGGGTGCATGTTGACTTTTGCGATGTAGAATATTGTTACGGTCTGTTTCTTTAGAATATAGAGACGTACATAGTGTATTACCGTCTCTTTGTACAAGGACATCTAGATATGAAATAATATTTGTGTCCTTTGTTAATGTAAATTGGATCAATGGGTGTATCTGATTCAAATATTCCACGAAGTCTCCCAACCGGGACTCCGATCCAGACCACAAAAGAAAAACATCGTCGACATAACGAATCCAAGTTATTATGTCACTGGAGAACTCAAAAAACATGCACAAACTGTCTTTGGTTCCTACCATGGACTTGTAAGGGTTTGTCCCAACTGAAAGGGTTTTCGGCCGGTTTTACAGACTGTTTTCGGTTTTGAAAACCATCTGTAAACCGGCTGACAAACTTTAAAATGGACGTCTATAGAAAATCCGCACAGCGGTACCCACTGCACAGGTTTTCCACCGGGCGGTTTTTTAGACCACCAGCGGTCCGAAAAACATTGAGCATGTTCATTTTTCCGCCCAGTTTTCGGGCGGAATATAAATATCTCAATGCAAGGGGGGAGGGCTTTTCTTCGCAAACCGTGGAGAGAAGCTGTCCCCGGGTGGCCTGGGGCATGGCCACAAAACAGTGCAAATACCGGTCGGGATTTTCAACTGGTATTTGCATTGTGCCATGTGAATGGTCCCTAACCCTCCACTCTTCTATCTACCTTTTATCTCCAATCTTTTCCATCTCTTTTACTATACCTTTTGTTCTCATACTACGTACTCTCTCTTCCCTCCCTACTTGTTACTTTATAGGATGTAATCCCTCCTATTCCCATTCCCTCCTATATTCTTTGTTATTCCATTACTTTTCTCATTATACATTTCTCTTGCTCTCATATGGTTCCACTCTTTCCTTTTTCTCAGTCTCTAAATGTATTCCGTTCCTTTTTCTTTTTTTTCTGCTCCACTATCTACAATGCACATGTTTCTCTTTGCTTCTTTTCCCACACCTCCTGGTGTCGTTTATGTTATCCTCCCCTCCTCCTTCCTTTGCCACTCCTGTTTTTGCCATCCAGAGGACAAACATTACTTCCACCCTCTGACTGATGTCTTTTGTAGCCAGTTCTGGACATTCCACAGTGTTCTGATGGTTGCTGGAGCACATGTGTCCAATCGGCGGAGCGCTTTAGCTGCTGATAGACACTTAATGGTACCCACTGACTTTAATGTACTTCCTGGTGTGTATAGAAATCTCTCTTTCTACACGGTGGGACTTTAGGACTTCTCCAGCTTCCTCCATGAGCCCATATTTAGCATATCAGGTTGGTCATTAATCGTTATCTGCCTTTTATTTTTCCCATATTTCTTCTCTATTTTTTCCGTGTTTTTGCCTCTATCCACTGACTACCTATTCCATTAACTATATCCATATGTATTTTTTATTTTTCTTCTTCTGCTATTTGTCCTGTACTAGATCTTTTACCTATATCCGTACCTCATGGCATCCTGTGTTGTCAACATACTTCTCTCTATCTTCCATATCCTTCTCTCTATACCTTCTGTTTCCATATATTTCACAATATTATTATACTTAACTGTACCTACTCCACCACTCTCCTTCTTCTATCATAATTAGAGATGGGCGAATTTCCCGAAATTCGGTTTCGTTCACTTCGCCGAATTTCTCGACAAAAAATAACTTCGTTCCGAATTACTCCGGGATGAATCACGTTAAAAAACAGCTATTTCCAGGCTGCACAGAGCCTGCAGGGTGTAGTAGAACGTTGTGCCATGCTTAAATATGCAGAGGGAGCTTGGTTTGGTCTTCATACAATGTTGTGTTTTAGTATGACACGCAGATGACTGCCGCCGCTCTTAGAATCACTTCACTATAAAATTCCCTGGGCACTTAAGAGGGCAAAACTGACCAAAAAACTAAAGGAGGAATGTAGCCTGATAAAGTCAAGCGAGCGACAGCTGGAAAAAAAAAAGCTGAGGGCGCAGGTGGCAATATCAGTGACAGAGTGTGTAGGTTACGGCAGCAGCCACAGCAGCAGCGAGTCAGACAGTGGCACTTGACATTGAGGTGGCAAAAAAAGGAGTAGGCCACAGAGTGGCACAATGACACAGTGTGGAGGTCATGGCAGCAGCCACAGCAGCAGCATGAGGTCAGACAGTGGCACAATGACAGAGTGTGTAGGTCACGGCAGCAGCCACAGCAGCAGCATGAGGTCGGACAGTGGCACAATGACAAAGTGTGTAGGTCACGGCAGCAGCCACAGCAGCAGCATGAGGTCAGACAGTGGCACAATGACACGTCACGGCAGCAGCCACAGCAGCAGCATGAGTCAGACAGTGGCACAAACACAGGTGTAGGTACGCAGCAGCCACAGCAGCAGCATGAGGTCAGACAGTGGCACAATGACATTCTGGAGGTGGCAAAAACAGGAGTAGGCCACAGAGTGGACAATGACACAAGTGTTGAGGTCACGGCAGCAGCCACAGCAGCAGCATGAGGTCAGACAGTGGACAATTCATTCTGGAGGTGGCAAAAACAGGAATAGGCCACAGAGTGGCACAATGACAGAGTGTGTAGGTCACGGCAGCAGCCACAGCAGCAGCATGAGGTCAGACAGTGGCACAATGACACAGTGTGTAGGTCACGGCAGCAGCCACAGCAGCAGCATGAGGTCAGACAGTGGCACAATGACATTCTGGAGGTGGCAAAAACAGGAGTAGGCCACAGAGTGGGACAATGACACAGTGTGGAGGTCACGGCAGCAGCTACAGCAGCAGCATGAGGTCAGACAGTGGCACAATGACATTCTGGAGGTGGCAAAAACAGGAATAGGCCACAGAGTGGCACAATGACAGAGTGTGTAGGTCACGGCAGCAGCCACAGCAGCAGCATGAGGTCAGACAGTAGCACAATGACACAGTGTGTAGGTCACGGCAGCAGCCACAGCAGCAGCATGAGGTCAGACAGTGGCACAATGACAGAGTGTGTAGGTCAAGGCATCAGCCACAGCAGCAGCATGAGGTCAGACAGTGGCACAATGACAGAGTGTGTAGGTCACGGCAGCAGCCACAGCAGCAGCATGAGGTCAGACAGTGGCACAATGACATTCTGGAGGTGGCAAAAACTGTACCTACTCCACCACTCTCCTTCTTCTATCATAATTAGAGATGGGCGAATTTCCCGAAATTCGGTTCGTTCACTTCGCCGAATTTCTCGACAAAAAATAACTTCGTTCTGAATTACTTCGGGTTGAATCACGTTAAAAAACAGCTATTTCCAGGCTGCACAGAGCCTGCAGGGTGCTGTAGAACGTATCTATGCAGAGGGAGCTTGATTTGGTCTTCATTCAATTTTGTGTTTTAGTATGTCACGCAGATGTCTGCCGCCGCTCTTAGAATCGCTTCACTATAAAATTCTCTGGGCACTTTAGAGGGCAAAACTGACCAAAAAACTAAAGGGGGAATGTAGCCTGATAAAGTCAAGCGAGCGACAGCTGGAAAAAAACAAGCTGAGGGCGCAGGTGGCAATATCAGTGACAGAGTGTGTAGGTTACGGCAGCAGCCACAGCAGCAGCATGAGGTCAGACAGTGGCACTGTGACATTCTAGAGGTGGCAAAAAAAGGAGTAGGCCACAGAGTGGCACAATGACACAGTGTGGAGGTCTGCACAGCCAAGCACCATGAGGAACATTGGCACAATGACAAAAGGGGGTAGGCACGGCAGCAGCCACAAACAGCAGCATGAGGTCGGCAGTGGCACTGAAAGCGTGTGGTCACGGCGCGCCCCAGCACAGCATGAGGTCAGACGTGGACAAACAGTGTGTAGGTACGGCAGCCCACAAGCCATAGGTCAGACAGGGCACAATGACAATTGTAGGTCACGGCAGCAGCCACAGCAGCGCATGAGGTCAGACAGTGGCACAAAGACAAAGTGGTAGGGCACGGGAGCAGCCACCAGCAGCAGCATAGGTCAGACAGTGGCAAAATGACATTTGGAGGTGGAAAAAACAGGGTAGGCACAGAGTGGGCAAAGACACGTTTTTGGGGGTCCGGGAGCAGTCAGCCAGCACATGAGGTCAGACAGTGGCACAATGACACGTGGAGGGCACGGCAGCGCCACGCAGCAGCATGAGGAGACAGTGGGACAAGAACATTGTAGGGCACGGAAACAGCATAGGGCAGACAGTGGGACAATACATTTTGGGGGTGGAAAAATGGAGTAGGCCACAGAGAGTCAGACGGGCCAAAGACAGGAGTGGAGGTGATGGCGGAGTTAACAGATGAGGCAGAGAGGGCACAATGACAGTGTGGGGGTGGGTGGAAAATACCGTCCGGGTAAAGATGGTGGTAGGCAATGGAGAAATTTGTCACAGAGGGTTTTGGCATCAGGCGGGGGGCGGCATCAGAATAGGGGTTAAAGGCAGGTATTTTTTGAACCCAGTCTCTTTTTCCACATTTTGAGTGAGGCGTCAGGGCCCTGATGTGGGCTGACGCCTAAGGCAATTGGTGTGGGAAAAACCCGGGGCCGACCCAGGGACTGTTTCACTTGCCAAAGGTCAGTCGTTCCCCCCTTTCCCCCCCCCCGTGGACCAAGGGGTTCCCCCTTTGGAAATTAATGGATCCCCCAAAGCACTGCCCACCCGCCCCCTGTCCCCCCAACCCCCCAATTTGGCCCCCCGGGCAGGCCCACCCTTCCCCAAAACTGAAAACTTAAACCCAAGTTGGGGCCCCCCCCCCCCAATTTTCCCCCAAATTTTTGGGCCCTCCCCCTTTTGTCCAGGGATCTTCAAAAGGGGGTGGCAGAGTGCTGCCAAGTAGGCCACCCCCTGTTGGTTCGGGTCTGCCCCAAAGGTCCTGTGCGGCGGGCAAATGCCCCCCCCCCGGTGGGTAAAGGGAAGCTGCTCATCAGGGGACTCCAGATTTTAGGTTGTGGTTTGGAAAGCGGGAAAGCTCCTACCCCCCCCTTTCCCCCCACATTTTCCTGGCTTTGAAAGAAGGGATAAAAGTGCATGCACATTTTCCGGGGCCCTTTTTTAGAATCTTCTAAAAGTTTCGTGGAAGCCCTTGGGAAACCCTTTTTAAACAACCGATTAAAACACTGCGCCAGGGCAGAGCGCATAGCCCAAATCCCCCTCGGTGCAGCGGGGAAACCCCAAATTTTCCTCCCTTTGGGTCAGCCCCATGGTTCCCGATTTCCCAAGTCGGCGGGAAAGAAACCACACATCAAATTTCTTGCTGCATGACGCGGAGCATTTTCCCCCCCTTGGGTGACTTCATTCGCCGAGGAAAACCCAGGTGTAGAACTGCGTAAACCCCGCTGTGCCCTACTCATGTGGTGTGGGGGCAGTACTTGGAAAAGGTGAGATGGGGGTGGTGGGGGGAGGGGGGAGGGCGGAATTGGCCCCCAGGTGCCGCATTTTACACCTGGAGGAGAAAAGGGGGGTTCCTTTTTCCAAGTTGTAGGGGTGCCCGGGCCGGAAACCCATTCATCCAGTGGGCCGTAAAAGGGCATGTACTGGCCCTGACCCTAGTTACGGGCCCCCGACCTCCGCGCTGCCGTGCACCTTCGAAAAAAATGATAAGCTCAAGAACTGGCCACCTTCTGTTCTACATATTTATAAAAGTGCTGGTACTGCCTTTTGGAAAATAAATTACGGCTTGGAACTCTCCATCTCGGCTCGGCACAAGCCATTAGTTCTCTGAATGGTGCAGAGTCCACCATTTGGAAAGGGAGGGACTGCAGCCCCAACAACTTGGACAGGAGTACGGTCAGCTTCTGCACTTAGGATGGTTGGACGCAACTGTTGTCTCTTTGCAATCGCCTCGCTGAACGACTGCTGGCGCCATGAGTAGCGAGGAGCAGGGCATCTGGACTGAGAGATGATGTCAAAGAGAACAGCTCCCTTCTGCAGAGGTGGTGCAGCTTGACTGGGCTGCAAGGGCATGCGTGCCCATGGCGCTGCTGCTGCTGCTGCGGCGGTAGGACGGACCACAACATCTGAGCCACGTTTCTCCAGGGCACCGGATGGTGATGCTGCTGTGTTGACGCAGGGCCGTGGTGCCAACGTTTTGCTCCCTTTGGCCACGCTTCACTTTCTGCCCACAGATTTCTACCATATACCTTTTTCGGGTCCTCCAGTGTCTTAGCAAAGAACTGCCACACCGCCGAGTATCGGATTTTACTGCCAACGCTCCGCACGAGTGACTACTGCCGCCGCTGCCTCGCTGAGCCCTGTGCCGCTATTTTCTTGGCTGCGAGGGTTTTTTACCCGTGGCTGCTTGGCTCCCGACCTCACACTGCTGCTATCTGCTGACTCGCAGCCACACGACCCACTTGCTGGCTGCGCCGCTTCCTGAGGCGCAAGTGACGTCCCTTCTCCTGACGATGATGAAGCCCCTTTCCTCACCGGCTTCCCAAATGCGGTCGGCTACATCATATCTATTTGTGTTTCTCGTCACTGCTGTCTTCATCACCGGTCTTGGTATGCAGAGGCTGACCCTCACAACATGACCTCCCATGCCACTCTCAACACTATACTTTTCCGCCTACTGCAAGAAGCAGGGATATTGGCCCATTTCTTCCTCCAAGTAGCTGCGACTGCCCTCCTCAAAATTTCACCCTCGCATATATCGCTGACCCCAGCCCACAAGTAGATCTCTGGTGGGGGAACGGGGGGCAGAGGCGGGTTGGGGGACAGGTGAGGGCCGCTGCCCCGCCCCCGGGGCCATGAAAACTAAGGGTTGTTCTCGTTCCCCCGCTTTGGCGGGGTTGTCAGATGTCTTGGGAAAAAGGGATGACCTAGTAAACCCAATCAAAAACCCCCTTGGGGTTTTTTCCTGTCGCAACGGCCCTGTGAACGCGGCATTTGTGCCTCCCAGTGACCTGCTGCGACGCCCCCTTCTGTGCTGCGCCCTGGGCCTGGAATTTTTGTGCCTCTGCCACTCGCGGGGAAAGCCTGCCCCTCTCTGTTGACATACTGTTTGTTCTAAAATGTACAACACTGTTTGATGAAATATTTATATGAAAAAAATACACACCTGTATTTTGACCCCAAATAAACCATAAAAAGTTGGTAACCCTTGATAAAATTGCGCTCCACAAATGGGCAGTAAAATTTGACTTTTATGTGCCTTTTTTAAAAATCTTGTTTTTTTACGAATATAAAAGCACAAACAGGGTTAATTAACCTTCGGATATGAATTTGTAAGAAATTTTTTGTGGGGGTGAAAGCAAAGTTTTTTTTTACTGAGTACAAACGCAGAAAAACGCTTAAATTTAAACCCCCGGGTGTAAAATTTCCAAAAGAATTGGGGCAACCCCCAAAAATACGGGTTTGTCGTGTTACAATGGCGTGTTTTTTTTTGCTACACACAAAGAAAAAAATTTAATTAACCTTGCTTGTGAAAGGGTACAGGAAAATTTTATTTTTTGGGGGTGGAAAAGAGGTTTTTGGGGCACCAAGCGAAAAAAAACGCTTAATTAACCCCCGGATGTAAAAAATTTGGGAAAAAATTTACCCACAAAATACGCTTTGAGCGTGTTCAAATTTCTTGTTTTTACGCTACAAACAAAAGAAAAAATTTAATTAAACCCTTCCTTTTGGGAAATTTGGGACAGGAAAATTTTAATTTTTTCCGGGGAAAAAAGCGGTTTTTTTTTTGTCACCAAGCAGAAAAACAACGCTTAATTAACTCCTGGATGTAAATTGCCCAAACAATTTAGCAACCACAAACCGAGCTTTTTAGGTGTTACAATTGCGTGTTTTCCATGTACAAACAAAAAAAAAATTTTAATTAACTTTGCTTTGAAAATAGGCTACAGGAAAAATTTTTTTTTGGCGGTGAAAAGGGTTTTTTGGATCACCACAGCAGAAAAACAAACCTTAAATTTAACCCCCGGGGTAAATTGGGAAAAAAAAATTGACACAAAAATAAGTGGTATTTTATTGAAAAACGCTGTTTTCTTTAAATGAAAACAAAAGGGGAATTAAAATCCCCCTTGGGGTATTCAATGTGCGTGAGCAATACATTAAAAGTTATGCAGGCAGGGGTGCACACTGGGGCTTAATCTAATACCCCCAAAAAAAAGAATAGAACATTAAAGAACAGTCTCGAGACAAACTGGACACCCACAAAAATCGCTTAAAAAATCATTTTCAGTAAAGCTACAACAACACCCCGGGGACACCTTCCGATCATACAGTTGAGGAGTGTGAGCTCCAGGTACGCCCCCATTTATAGTGCGGGACGTCACAGAATCCCCTGGTCTCGATTGGCTTAAACTCGTACTTCAGCAGCTATGCCCCCTTTTTCCCCCCAGGTGCTTTGCCCCTGTAACGCCATGTGCTCGCAGCCTTTTATCATCAAAAGCAACTTCGTTCACCAAGACTAACTTCGACTTCGTTTAGAACCGAAGTTTTTCCCGAAATTCTAAACGAATTCCACTTTTTAGAAACAATTGCCCCCCTCTAATCATAAAACTTTCCATACTCATGTTTACATTCTCTCCTACCTCTCTCCCTATCTTTTCCAAAGTTTGGTTCCATTCCATTCTCTTTATCCTCTTTCTTTTCTTCTTTCCATGCAACGTCTTTTAAGTCAGTCCCAGTGAATATGATGTTTACTCATACACATGTTTTTCACTTCCAGATATTCACTAAAGAAGGCTCATAGAGCCGAAAATGTTTTGTACTCTTCTAATCGGGATTGTATACTTTTGAATATAATGCACAATTTCATTAACTGGAGATAGGTCAGTTCTGTTTTGTAAATAAATTTCCAACTTCACAAAAGCATCTGTGGTGTGCAGTGGCTAATTCTGAAGTTCACGTATTGGATTGGTAATCCTTCCACAAGCACCCGATATTACCATTGCAGCAATAGGAGTGCGATGTCTTGCCATTATAAGTATCAGTAAGAAAGCCAGCGCTAATATTGTTAAATAAATAAATAATAAAATGCTTACCTGGGACAAGCATCACCTCCAGTGGACTACTAAATGTGTAAGAATGTCCTATAGACTGATGAATCAAAATTTTACATCCTTGGTACATCAAATAGTATGTTAAGTAGGTGAAAGGATGGTTTCTCATTGTATTTGGCTTTTTTGCTGGATACAGATTTGGCAACTTGCAGAGGGTGACTGGAACCTGGACACAAAGTACTACCACAGAGTTGTGATGAGCCATGCAATACCCTCTAACAGGGCCTGGAGAAGGCATTTTGGGGCTCAGCTAGGTGAAATGGGAAAAAAAAAACACAATTGCGACACACAACAGTGCTGTGAATAGGGTCTGTATTTGTATAAAATAATATGTTGTGTATGAAAAAACTCCATACATACAGTGAAGAAAAAAAGTATTTAGTCAGCCACCAATCGTGCAAGGTCTTCCACTTAAAAAGATAAGAGAGGCCTGTAATTGAAATCATAGGTAGACTTCAACTATGAGAGTCAAAATGAGAAAACCAAATCCAGAAAATCACATTGTCTGATTTGGAAAGAATTTATTTGCAAATGATCGGAATGAGGTTGTTATTCTGGGCGACTTTAACTACCCAAACATAAATTGGGAATCTGAAACCTGTAGCTCTCACAAAGGAAACAGGTTTTTGTCTATAACTAAAGATAAGTACCTTTCCCAAATGGTGCGGGAACCAACTAGAGGAAAGACCCTTCTAGACTTAATATTGACTAATAGACCTGACAGAGTAACAAAGGTTCAGGTTGAGGGGCACCTAGGGAATAGTGACAATAATATAATAAACTTCCATTCTACTCCTTCTCACATAGAGCTTTTTGTCATGGAGCCACAAAAAACACTGTAATTTGAGGATAGGCCTGAGATTTTACCCTGCCTGTAGAGGAGGCACGTGAAACCGTATTGGACTAGGCGGGACAACGGTGTGTTAACAAAGGTAGCTAGAACTAAAAATAAATGACGGATGGGATCTAAAAACATCTTAGGCACCCACTGTGGCGAAGTGGGACCATAGCATCATGGTTAAAAAAAAGAATTAGAGAAACAGAGAAAAACCCAATTGTGGTATCTTCCATCACAGAGATGTTGTCATAGGTGGAGTGGGTAGTAAAACATGGGGCATAATAAAAACAAAAAATTGACAAGTGTGTTTCAGCTACAAATACAGTGGAATGTGGCGTAAATGGGCGTGTAAGCTATAAGGAAAAAAAATAAAGGATTAAGGCTGCAAAGCCTGGAGACTGAAAGACGTAGTTTGGCCACTAGAAGAGGTAACACTAACCCACAAATTAATCTTGTTTAACTATATTAAATATTCAATAAGATTAAAAAAGGAAGAAATTGTTGTGTCCCTTTAAAAAGACCCTCGGGGACAGAGACCATAGTGGGCGTTGAGGAAAAAAGCAAAACCTATTTAAAAACTATTTCTTCTCCACTGTATTTACCGAGTAGAGAGGTTGAGACTTCGTGATTGCATGGGCAAAGAGAGGAACTGGTGGTAAATTCCAACTTTAAATGTTTCTCTGTCTAAACCCGGGCGAGAAGAAGTGCATGCTCCGCATTAAAGACAGATTAAAATAAGACAGATAATCCCGCAGGCTCTGCAGGGGTTATACTTCACTATGTTTTCCCACTGGAAGGGAGTTAGTTAATGTGATAGATAGGCCCATATTTTTTAATATTTTATGGACTGTATTAATAACGGGGGTATGTCCCCCCAAAGGATTGTGCGGCATAGCCAATATGTTGTTGGGGGATATCTGGGTCGTGTGCCAATTATTCAAGAAAGGGGTTGTCAAAAGGGGTTAGTGGATCCCTTGGCGGGGGGAAACTAGTAGGGCCGAAGATCAAAGGCTTAACCTGATTGGTGTGGGGTAATATGTTGGTTGAGAGGTGTGTATGCTTGTAAGAGAGTGGCTCATCCTGGAGTGTGATCTCACTGAAAATAAATGGGTTGAATGGCTGGCGTGTCCCGGTGCCATGGTGTTTGTAGAGTATTTGGGACCCTGTGCCTCTTCAGACTAATTTGATCGATCGAGCTTCTGATATGGAGGAAAGTTAGTTCCAGACTCTGGATCGGTAGTTGAAGGGCAGCTGATGTCATATATTTGGACTTTTTCTAATAGCTATTTGTTATTGTTCAAATAAAGTGTTGGTAAGTAAAATGACGATATTGCTTGAACTGGGGGTTAGAAAATGGTGGTTTGCAAAGGTGGGGTGGAGTAAGCATAAGCTGGCTACACTGATAGAAAACAAATGGTACATACTCAGGGACTGGATCCCTGTTATTTGTGGCCAGGGTTACAAACAGGTTCAAGTTTGGGCCCCCTATCACTCTTTAATATTTTCATAAAATGATCTTACACAGGGATTGCACAGAAGCATATCGATCTTGGGCATGATGTATGATAATAAGCTCTGTAAAGGAAATCCACACAAAAAACTATGAGGATAATTTGGTTATTTACAAAAGGGATCTTTGGACTAGGTTGGCAGGACCCTAGGGCACAAGAAAGTGGCAGCAGATGAGGTTTAAAACTGATCAAATGCCATGGTTATGCACATGAGGAGGAAAAATTTCATTACATGATTTACCATCGTTAAATGAAAAACACTGGGTTTAAAAGTGATATGGAGAAGGACTTGGGAATCCTGGTGGAACAGTAAACTTAACTGTAGAAAGCCTCAGTGTCCAGGCCAGGCAGCTGCTCCTAAAGGCTAATGAGCGGATCACTGGGTTGTCATTCTTAAAAGGTGCATAGATGCCACATGATAGGGAACATTATTCTCCCACTATACATGTCACTGGTTAGGACCACACATGGGAATAATTGTGTACAGTTTGGGACCACCAGTGCACAGGGAAAGGACATTGTAGAGCTTGAAAGGTACCCAAAGGGCCGTCGGCGCAACCAAAAATAATTTAAAAGGACTGGCGGGGTGGACTGCCATTATCCAGAAAAGATTGAGCAAGGTTAGGGATATTAGTTTAGAGAAGAACGACAAATTATATGTAGGGCCAGTATAGCGATCTCCTCTCAAAGATTCTATTTTTACCCAGACTGTATACTAGAACATACGGGTACATCCTCTACGTTTCCTTGAGGACTAAGAAAAGTTTCTACATAAAACATAGATGACAGGGATTTTTACTGCTAGAGGCAGGTGAGACTGTGGAAACTCTACGCCAGAGGAAATTGTTCATGCGTTGACATTCACTCAAACAGAGTTCAAAGAAGGGCCTTTGGATGCATTTTTGGAGCGTGATAACATAATAAGTACTTTGTGACTAGGATTCTGAAGAAGGGTATGGTTACATTTCTAGATGTATATAAACAAGTTTTAGTGACTAGGATTCTGTAGGGGGCGGACGCTTGATCCAGGGACTTTTATACGTTTGCAGATTGGACGTCCAGGAAGGACATTTTTTCCCTTACATGAGGAACAATTAGCTTCTACCTCTGGGGTGTTTGCCCTTCACTCTGGATCAAAACACTCTTTAACGTTTAGCAAAACCACTTTAGAAAATGCGGCTGAACTGGATGAGCGTTATGTCTTTTTTTGGCCTCTGACAAAACTTCGTAATATGATAAAATTATGGTGGAAATAAGTATATTCGGTGTAACCTCACAAATAAAAGCCAAGATTTCTGCGCTTCTCACGGACTGTAACTTCTTCCATTAAGTGGCTCTTCGTCCTTCCCACTCAATTACCTGTTAGTAATGGGGAACCTGTTTGAACTTATCAGTATAAAAGACACCTTTCCACCAACACCTCAAATAGTCACACTCCAAACTCCATTATGGTGAAGACCCCCAAAGAGTTGTCGAAGGACACCAGAAACAAAATTGTAGCCCTGCACCAGACTGGGAAGACTGAATATGCAATTGGCAAGCAGCTTGGTGTGAAGATTTTCATTCAATTCCATAAGTGTGTGAATGAAAACACCATCTTAAAACTGTTTGTGAAATGGCACTGATATGTCATGTTATTAAAATAGTTGTACAACTCTGCAAGACGTTTACAATTAGCCACAAATGGCATAAAAGAATAAATAAAATCAGATCCAAGGAAGAAGAGTACCAGCTGCACATCCAAGGGTAAGTATAAAACTAGAGATTTTGATTAGGGCATCCTTAAAAGCACATTTCACAATGCATAATGGCAAAAAATCAGTAAGACCATTTACATTCAAATGCTATAGTTGATATGCTGACGCGTTTCGGAACTTGTCCTTAGTCTCAGCTATGACTAAGGACAAGGTCCGAAACAGCGTATCAACCATAGTACTTGGATGTAAAGGGTTTTATTGATGATGCATAGTCAAATGCGCTGTTAATTATTCCCTAATCAATATTTCTAGTTTTATACTTACCCTCGGATGTGCAGCCGATACTCTTCTTCTTTGGATCTGCTTTGGGAGATTTGCTTTGCTCTACTGTCCTCCTCTGAGTGGACTGACATACATGCAGTGTCGGACTGGGGAACCTAGAGCCCACAAGTGGAGTTGACTCTAGGGGCCCACCAATTGAGTTTTTATGGGCCCACTGGTGGAGTTTATCTTAAGGGTCTACCCTACGCTACTATAAATGACCTGTGATATGCCTCTATACTTGCCTCATGCTTTTTGCCTTTCTTTCTGTGCTTTTTTACCCCACCCTCCCCCCCCCTTCTCCCCCCACCCCCGCGAATGTATTATCGCCACACTAAAACACTACACAACCCTCACCAGGTATACCCCCACCTCCCGCTCCGCTTGGCCCCCCTGGGCCCCCCGGGACCCTCCCCCCCCCCCCCTCATAGAGCGAACACGCTCAGTCGTCTCAAGATGTTCTCTTTCCGCACATATTTGTTTATTCCCGTGATAAAGCGGTTGGTGATTCCTGTCGGAGCTTCTAGCACTCGCGAGAAGTGTGTTGTTAATGGGTGAACCGGGACTCCGAGGTGGGTAAGGGGGTCCTCCGAGAATGTACGTCATGGGCCAGGATGTTTTATTGAGGATGGAGAAATAGAGACTATGACGGTTTGACCGCTCGGCTGGTGTGTGTAATTGGTGGGAGTCACGTGGGAAGGATCGGTATTTGATAGTGTTTGGTAAGTATTAGTTGATGTATGGGAATCGAGAACTGTGTGCTTGCTGAACTCTTTAGTTTGTGTGATGCTGTCCTGATTTTTATGAGATATATTGCGTATAATCACATGTGGGAGATCGCATTGGGGGATTGTGGGTCGTGTTTGGGTTGACATGTCAGGATGGATCAGTGAGGCGTGCAGTGGGTCGCGTATTTGGTTTGGTGTGTGGACTTTTCGTGTGTATATGAAAGCGTTGTGTTCGTGTGGGCGCCTAGATTACCGCCACAATGGAGGATCAGACAGCAATCGATAGGCATGTCTCAAGAAGCCTGAAGAGTATAGCAAGCTGAAATGTGATCAGGAAACTTGAACGGAAAAAAAAAAGTTGAGGTAGTGCTGTGAGCACAGAAGATCAGAGATTTTTACTGAAGGTTCATAGGGTGCAGTGCCCGTCAGGAATATTTTGTGTGAGTTGCTTGTTGTGCGTTCCGTAGGAGGCGGGGGGTCTTATTTCTTTGGGGGGTAAGCATATTCGCTAAAAGAATTTTACACATTACTTGTTTGTCTTTTGGCAGAAGTATAGAAGTTTTGAGAAAGAAATTAGTTTTTGGTGTGATTGATTAGTGGGAGAAGCAGAGTGTGCAAGCGATATTACTGGTGGTGTTTGGGGGATTTAATACGAATGTTTATATGGTATAGGTATCAGACAAGGCAATCTTTGAAGTAATTCACACCATTGTTTTTAGTTGATGGTGATTCAGGGACGTGCTGAGATTTGAAGTTGTATATAGTTATTCGACTGAGATGGAAATTAGATCTGTTGGAGCAGTTGTTTCATAGCGGCTTTTCACAGTATATTTCAAGCTATGATAGTTGTGCTTTATTGCTGTATTTTTTACAGATGGTTTATATGAAATATTGTCCATTGAAGTGCTATGTTTGTCTTATTGTTAAACTAGGGCGAAAGAATTTCCGATTTGACATTTTAAGACCATTACCCGAAACAACAATTATCCGGTAAGGACATTTCCTTTTCAAATCAAAATCTAGACTATTATATCTCTGATTGTACCGGGTGCTTTAAGAATACAGAGTGGACCAGAATGAAATTCTGCAGGTGTTTGAGCGATGTGATTTGACATTGTCAGAAGACATTTAATAGTATGGTATATGTAGGACCATACACCCCGCTGACGATGGTATATGTTATCTCCCTCTATTTTTATGGAACCTATTCCTAGATGGCATTACGTTCCCAGATTAGCTCAAAACGTGTCTGTGACATAGTTTTATCACTTTGGAATGGTCAATTAGCTAAATATATGTTTGGCTTACCTAATCTAAGACCATGTATTAATTAATCCTATTATGCCAGTTCATTGTACTCATAATACACAAAAACATTCAAAGCACTAACTTCATTGTGGTGGAAAACCTAAACATGAAGCTGTGGCCAGAAATGCGATAGAGGCTAATCTGTCAAGGGCTTTTATTAAGCCATGAAACAACTACATACCAAATTTTAAGCAGGGCTGAAAAAATTGCAAGGAAAATAAACAAAACTAGTACATTGTTTAAGATGTGCAGCCATCAGAAAACTTGGAATCCAGTACATGGTGTTTCTGTACAAAGTATGTTGTGGACTGAGCACGATCCTTACCTCAGGAGTTCCACATGTTTTCTGTCACTAAAGGGTGTGCAGCCGACCTGCAGCAGACCATGGAGCGAGATGCTGCACTTGATAGTACCTCGCCAGTATAGCAAATGCTGGTGGTGCAAGCAATAGGAAACAATACAGAAAGCAGTACCAGAAGCATCCGGGTCCAATGCAGCAGAGTCAAGGAGACTGCAGAGGATGACCTAAGAGCCAGAATATTTCATGTTGAAGCAACAGATGACTGCAGGGGGGTACAGATGTTTCACGCAGTAGCACAGTTATATATGCAACCTTCAAGCAGATTGCTGTCCGTGAATGACTGCCAGCTGAGCAATGGGCAGACGTCCTGGGGCTGTTTCTCACCAGAGGTTCTACTGTGACGTGCCCCCACAGCAAACCATGAAAAAAACTTTGAGGTTCTTAGTTCACATGTTTTGATCAAAACTGTTTAAGCCACCTCCGACTTTATACGGGACCTCAATGCAGGTGGTCCTACTCTATTTTTACCTCTCATTTGAGTCCAGTTCAGACTTCTCATTGGCGAGGTCCTCAGACCTCCATAATCCACGACGAGAATAAACGGCACCAGCTTATATAAGCATACTGCACTGATTTGTATCCTGTGGGCTTGGCACGGGTGCACAAACCAAAAAACAAAATCGGATGGCATCCCACTCCTCACTGTATAAGTTACAATGCAATATATGCAGAGGAGACTGCAGAGGATGACCTAAGAGCCCGAATGTCAGTGAGAAAGATGACTGCAGGGGTAGATGTAGTAGCATTCCTTGCAACCTTCAAGCAGATTGCTGTCCGTGAATGACTGCCAGCTGAGCAATGGCCAGACGTTCTGGGGCTGTTTCTCACCAGAGGTTCTACTGTGACGTGCACCCACAGGAAACCATGGACTACTCCAAGCTAAAGGCTGAGACTCTGGAAAGTCTGGGGCTGTAACATGGTTTGGCGAGCAAATGGAATTAGGAGAACACAGGAAGTGCGAGACGTTCCGTTGCTGAAGGCAACCAACCTGACTATTGCAGGAGGAAACGTCCAGCTGCCAAAAGGCCATGTTTTCCTTACCAGAGGGAGGCTGCTGCCACAATCCAACAGAGGAAGCCAGAGAGCTTGCAGCCCCTAGCCCTGGAGTTCCAGATGGGCACCCACCTCTGGCTGACATGGACAGTCAGCGAGAGATACCAGTAAGAACCCTGGAGTTGCAAGTGGGTGGAATTCCACTGTTTGTTGATCTGGATTATCAACAAAAGGTCTCCAGAGTGCACCCGAATATTAAATAATTTCTGAAGACCTGACCACAATCTGTCAAGACTGTTGCAATACTGTTGGCAAAGACTTTCCACATTTCTGAGACAGGCCAGAGGACTTTTCCCAACACACCAACGCCAGTTTTTCAGTCTATATTGCACTAAAACCGCTTTTGTAAATGAACTGTCATACACCAAAACTAGGCGCATTATATGCCAGGACCGACACATTGTAATGCGCCTAAAAATTATTTGCTGTGCACCTCCATAACGAAATGCGCCTCCTATTTAGGACATAAACATCATTTAAATGTGAATATGTCGTTAGACACATTTCACACATTTTGCAAGGTATGTGTTCGGCGCATGTAATATACTTGTAATAATAAGCTATGCGACTCCATAGTGCGCAGATGGTTTGCCGTGAGGGGAGGAGTGGGCATCTAATACTCTACCCATCATTAAGTTGCGGTAGATGTAAATGTTTTAGTGCCAGTGATTAGCGTAAAATATCGTGGCAGCTGGTCATCGCTTTTCGTGCATCAGATTCTTTGTAATGAGAGTCTTACGTTATGTATGGCAGGCTCAATAGTGGTAAGTGATTTGCCAGTGCGTGGACGCTATAAGGTCGAGGACTACCCTCCGAAGACATGATGGCGGACATGCTAGAGAAGTTGCGACGAGTCTGAGGGTTTGTGGTTTCGTGTCTGTTGTTGGTAGTGCTAGAATGCCGTCCTCCCCCCCCGCTTGCTCCTTCCCCCCCCACATCCGCCGCCTAACACATACTTGCCCACCCTCCCCTCCCCCGCCCCGGCCTAACACATATACTCTGGTAAATGATGTGATATATGGCATCTATAGGCACATTTCAGTTATGGAGGATCAAGTGCAATCATTTTTAGGCGCTTATGTTTTACTACTGCAAGGTATACTTGACACAGATTTTTGATAGGTCGAACTTTCTGGCGCACTTTACGATTTATTTAATGCACTAAAAATATGAAGTTACAGCATCTGGACATCTCAAACCCTTTGTGGTCTAATTCCCTTTTGAACATTGACCAGGGTGGGCTAAACGTGTACCTGGAGGTGCTGCCTGGACAGAAGAAGAGTCCGGAGAGCAGAAAGACTATTAAATCTGGATTTACTGAGTATGATGGACTTTATGTTTTGCTTGTGGAATTGTCAAGTAAATGCTTTAATGTGCAATAAAAATTATATGTCTGAACTAGGTCCTATAGAAACTGCAGCTAAAATAGTAGAGTGGATTAGCTCAGGTGCACGACTAGAGACTCTGGTTGAGGATTATGCAGTTGGTGAGTCCAATGGGTTATAGCAACCTCCAGACTGGTCCCAGTGCAACTCGCAGTGTAATTCAGGTTATTGCCAAGTGTGAACTCGCAACTACAGCCACAGCAGTAAAAGAAACTAGCTCAAGGGTTCCCCTAGAGATTAATGGGGCTAAGTGTATTGCAGAAGATATAGATCCTATGCATAATAACCAGGTGTTCTATGTACCTACTGGTGGGGAAAAGGGGAATGAGTTGCCTAACGTGAATTCTGAAAGTGTGGTGAATTAATGCAATTGTCCTGCCGCACTGTGTGAACTGGATGGTGTAAAAGATGTGGAAGTGATTCTGACAGAGGCTGAGAGTCCTCCTATAGTGACGGTTGCAGGAGAAGTTGAGAAAATGTCTCCATATGTTGCATTAAGAGGTTTGTACAGGGGAGTGTGTCACCTAACACTAATAAATAGTGCAGTACAGAGATGTCTGAACAGGGTTCTAAGATAGGTGCTCTATCTGCCCAGTCTGAGCGTTTAAAACCTGACATAAGTGATTTTGGGTTGGTGAAAGAGACTGCACCTCATATCTGTGAAATGCAATCTAATGAGGTTGATGATGTTACTGAGCATGTTTGCTGTATACTCGCTGCAAAGGAAAGTAAACTTTCTGAGATGATGAACACCGCACAGATGTTTGTTCTAGCGGCGATACTCAAGTAACAGAGAAGTGTGTAGACAGTATACAGTGGTCTGGTATTGACTCTGGTGGGTTGTATGAATTTGATAGCATGTCAGATGCAGGAGTTTCCTGACAGGCGCTAAGAGTTCTCCCATGGTGACGGGTACAGGAAATACCGAGAAAGTATCTCCCCATTGTGATGCGGAAAGTGAGTTGCTAGACATAGCAGAGGAGAATGTGTGCTTAAACCTTAGTGAGATGCAGGAGAGGATGGAGTCCTCAGATACTGTTGAAATGTCTGGTAATATACATGACAAAGTTTCCCTAGAGGTTGTCAGTGGAGATCTTAGGAATGCTAGCTTGCATGCTGAATGTAGTGACATCTTTGTTGCATGGTATGCAGGGTTTTGGTCACCTATAGTGAGTGTAACTGACCCATGGTCAGGAGCTGGTCAGTGAGGACCAGAGGCCTTGTGATGTGGAGCTGTTTCCTATAGCAACAGGTACCAGAGAGAAGGTGGTAAATGTGGAGTATATACATGACTCCGGTGCTGTCCAGCAGGAAGGGGGATGTATTTCTCTAGTGGTATGGAACAAGTGGGGGAGAAGTAAATTACCTGAGGAAAGTGGGGTTCTTCACCAGAAATAACAAGAGCAACAAGAACAGGGTGAGAAGATATCCCAAAGTAGGAGCTTTGACCCTGGAGGAAGGTTTTGCAAGGTGAAAAAGTCCTACGGCCTTTATCAAAGAGGGGAGGGGAGATATGTGGCAAAGCGACCTCAGGCAGTCGTATGTTTCTGCCCCTAGAGGGTGTGCAGCCAGAGACCTGCTGCAGATGCGCCACCGAGGAACTGGTTTCGGTGGGGAAAAAGATACCTATATTGGGTCAGTCACGCTACGTTACTGAAACTTGTAGTAGCAGCTGGAATAGTATAGGGTGGCTTTTTTGAATCAGTTATAGCATTGGGTGGGTGCTCACTGTTTCCGTGGTTTAGAACAGAGTTTAAGTAGGTCTCTGGAGAACTATCAAAAGCCGCTATTCCAGGTGATTAGGGGGCATGACTTGTCACCTGACAGCAGAGCGGTAGTGGAGCTGGAGAGGGGCTCTGGCCCACAGAAGCTTGAGAGAAGCTGGAACCCAGTGTGAGACTGGATAAACTGGGTAAAAGTGTTTTGTGGGTCTGGACGACAGGTCTAAAATTGTGTGTAGTTAGTGGACAGACTGCCGAGGATTTTTGTTTGTTTCCTGTGTCTGTGAAGGAATAAAGTTGGGTGAGACCAGTCTTAAAATATACCGTGTGGTCCATGTGACATATGTGCCAAACCGTTTATCAAAAACGGCGATCCCTGAGCTGAATAACCCCTGGTCCAAGATGGCGGCTGAATACAAGTGAGGTCTCACATATGTTAAAAGTAAACGAAATATAGTCAATGTAGGGTCATTTATATTTTTTAGAGAAAGTAAGATCTTATTCCTCTTACTAAACTGGCTATTAAAAAAGTAGTTCTTACTGAATCAATTTTTACACAGAACATCTATTCTTCACGTGAAAAACAAAGTCATAAAATTGGTTCATTAGCAATTGGGTATATTTTTCAAAGAGTTCAGCGGATTGAAAGATTTATCAGCAGTGCTCGAGGATCATGTCTGCTTATTACCCTCAAAACCCAAGGTCCGACAGAACCTTCGTGCACCTGAACCTGGAAGTTTTATCAGAGACAATGGTGACAAATTATCAGGGAAGTAGTAAGCGATACTCTATCTCCTTTTTTGTTATTATACATTGTTTGCTATTATTACGTAATGCGATGAGAGGAATTTTCGGTATGATCGTGCTTTACATTTAGTTGGAAGAATGTTCACAGGGGGAAAACAGAATTGATTTAGCTATTATGAGTGTATGTTCTATTTACTGCATATTAAATTTTAAAAAGGAAATAAATTATATTAAGAAAAGGATTTATGATAAACAACTGCACAAAAAAGGAGAAGGGGAAATGGAAAGGTAATATGAAAATATAAGCCACTTCTTTCTACTAAATCTAGAGTCCAAAGCAAGATATTGAGCCAAACCAAGCTTTTTTTTTATAAATATATCATGCCAACTGCAGATGATTGAGAAAGTACAAAGCACTAGGACATCACTGTGATGAAGACAAATAGAAATAACATAATAGAGGTTAATGACTGTATAATGCTACTCTAAAATGGCATATCTAAAATATGAAAAAATAGAGTTATAGAATGAGTTAATGAATCCTATTGGAGAACCCAGACTATGTCTTCTTCACAGATGGATCCAGATATCCGGATGATCAAGGACGATTCCATACAGGATTTGCTGTGGTTACCTTGCAAGAAACCGTGAAGGCTGCATCTTTACCTTCAAGAATGCCATCCCAAGAAGGTGAACTCTGGGCTGTAACGGAAGCTTGTAAGCTCGCCGAAGGGAAGACCAGGAACATATACATCGACTCAGCCTAAATGTACGGAGTAGCCCATGACTTTGGCCTGAAGTGGGCCCTGCGAGGTTTCCAGATAGCTTGTGGAACGCCCATCAAGAATCAAGAAACTATTCAGACTCTGATGCATGCTCTCCAATTGCCAGCTCAAGTGGCCATTTTGAAGACTAAAGCCCATGGAAGAATAGAGACAGTGGAAGTAGAAGGCACCTACAGAGCAGACTTGGCTGCAAAGGCCACAGCTCTCTTCCCAGAGATTCGAGAGGAAGCAGGAGTGGCTGTATATGTGCTGACCAGAGCAGAGAAGAAAGAAGGAGAATGTGAGAAGAAAGAAGGAGAATGTGAGAAGAAAGAAGGAGAATGTGAGAAGAAAGAAGGAGAATGTGAGAAGAAAGAAGGAGAATGTGAGAAGAAAGAAGGAGAATGTGAGAAGAAAGAAGGAGAAGGTGAGAAGAAAGAAGGAAAGAAGAAGGTGAGAAGAAGAAAGAAGAAGGAAAGAATAGAGAGGAACAAGAAGAGAAGAACCAAGGACAAGATGCATTGAATCCAGGTGTTAACCTGTTGAGACAATCTCAAACAACTCGAACAAGCCCGAAGGAAAGGAAAAGTTGGGAGGAATTGGGAGCAGAGATACACCAAGATGGATTCTAGAGGAAAGACAATAGACTTTGTTTACCAAGGGCATTATATCCAGCTGTAGTACAATGGGCTCATAGTACTACCCACAGAGGAACTAACCAGATGATTTCTTCAATCAACAAGATATACCTAGCACCCAGAATCTAGCCATGCTAGAAGTTGTGAAATATGCAATATTTGTAACCCAGGAGGACTGATGCCAACACCAAGGAAGCATTTGCTAAACACTATATCCTCTCCAGCGGATCCAGATTGAACACATTGAATTTCCCAAGAGTGGAAAGTACAAGTATGTTCTAGTAGTGGTGGATATGTTCTCAGGATGGCCTGAAGTCTTCCCAGTTACCAACATGACTGCCAGAACCACCGTGAATAAACTATTGACTGAGTTGATATGCAGATTTGGGATCCCTGAGGTTATTAAATCTGACCAAGGACCTGCCTTCACTTCAGAAGTAACCAGAGACATTTGGAAACTAGTAGAAGCTGACCTCAGCCTGCACACTCCCTACCATCCCGAATTCAGCAGAAAAGTGGAAAGAATGAACGCCACTCTGAAGAAAAAAAATGCTCGCAAATAAACATCTCTTCCCTGGCCCGAGATCCTACCCATTGCACTCTATTCTGTCAGAAATACCCCCAGACAGCCCACTGGTCTCACTCCTCAGGAGATAGTATTCTCAGGCCCGCCCAGATTAGGGAGGTTTCACACATAGCAGTTGAGTGCAGGGAATGATAGCCTTGTAAAATATGTTATAAATCTGTGTAATGAATTGAAACTAATCCATGCCATAGTGTTCTCCTCCATTCCAGATCCAGACTCTGAGCAAAGCTACAACCTGGTTACTTTGTGTGGGTGCAGAAACACGTCAGAGATTCTCTGGAGCCCAGGTTTGACCACAACAAGTATTCCTGATGTCCCCAACTTCAATGAAACTTGAAGGAAGACCTACCTGGGTGCATGCTTCACACTGTAAGAAAGTAACTGTGACCAATAAGTCATTATGAAATTTTCCCTTATCCTTTCATATGTTTGTCTAGTCTGGATTTGTGTAAAAATGCAAGAGGGACAACCAAGGGGTGTGCCTGATGAATTCAAAGCTAGGGATCAGTTCAAAGCAGGGTTTGAATCACTTACTTAGCTGAACAATTAAGCGCAACCTCCATCATGACTTTCCAGAATCATTGAGGGTTATGAGACAATCCATGTAAACAATCCATTGATGCCTCTGCGGGGACTGCTCTGAGGTGGCGGTCGTTGGTCAACAGTCATCCTTACCATCAAAGGCTCTGTGAGGAGGCTGGCAGTTGCTTGGTTACGTCCCTTGGAGCAACCCTGACAGTGGTTCAGTGGGTTCAACACCCGCTCCACCTGTTCACCCTGCTGTTTAAGGAGAGTGACCTTTACCGATTCTTGTTCAGTTTAGGGAAGAGCATCAATCATCATTCACGCTCTAAGGGAGAGCGTTAGAACAGATTTTGATGTTTTTGGGGGGACTGTCAAGTTGGTAATTTAAGGGAAAAACATCAAAAGTCTGTTTCATTATTACATTCTTATTAAGCTCATCAGATAGTTTGTTAAACTGCTTTTACTGCTATACATCCTTATTGAAGTATCAGATATCTCTCACACAGCTTTCCTTGAGACAGATGTGGTGTCTGCTAGAAGCAAGAAAGAGCATTTGGGAATGTGTCATATCAGCTAATGCTTCATACGTACATACAAATTATAAATTGTCTCTTAGCGACCACCAATTAACCAATCATGTAGTGATAAAATAGTCATGTGATTAAAAAGTTCTATTGGAATGTAATTTACTGTGATTAAACTTCAGATTTCATGTCCCAGCCAAAGTGTGTGGGTCATATCTCTCGAGCTCCGGCTGTCGGCAGCAATAATAATAATATAATATAATTCGGAGGAGGCATTTAATTGGATAAAGGAGTGGAACAAAGATAATTTCCACTCCTGATTTAATCATCTTGACATTATAACCACGAGAAGAAAATTGTAAAATATACGATAAAACTGGTAGCACAGAAGCTCTCAAACCAAAGACAGAGTACAGCTTTAATATTTAGTACGAGGAAAAGGAGTATACACACCTAAGCAAATCATCATTGTTAAGAATGGTTTGTTGGGATGTTACAAGTCATGACAAAGTGGTCTGGGCACCTTTTTGTCTGGGAGATTGTCATCACTGTATGTAGAATGTTAAAACATACATGTTTGGTAGTCGTACACTTTAGTGTCTTTTGGCTACAACATATTCTGTTAGTTTTTGCAACTTAACCTGGATCCCCCTCCAGTAATTTATCCACCACATAATGAACCACAAGAGACAGAAAGACAAAGCAACTATTTGGTTAATGAGGTCTTCCCCTCACATTGAATAGCTTTAAACATGTAGGTGTAATGACTATATCTGTTCAGGGTGCAGCACAGTCATCTGCCCATGGAGTGTGGAAGAGACTATGCTTTTGGTCATGATTCAGTGCCTGAATTATTTGTTTTCTTGGTACTAGTCTGAGCTCTGTCTGATTCCAGTACTGACTGTGTGGTGATTGAAAGGTTCTCCATTACATCCGTCTGTTTACTTTTGCTAGCTCTAGTGCTGAGCTGCAGATAGTTTAAGTGGTGATTAACATTTGTTTTCAGCACTCATCCTTCTTCCCTGCAAGTCTGTGTTATGTGGGGTACGGATGTCAGCGGGCCGATCCAATCATAAACCTTGAACCTTGAAACAGGACTCTCAAATCCCTTAAGAAGATCACTGCTTGCAATAGTCTCTTGTAGCTTTATCTGGCATTTCTGACTGGATTTTATTGCTTGGATTACTGCCCACCTTCTTGACCTCTATTTTTTGCCTGCTGCCTCTATACCATTTTTGCTACCTGTGGTTTGACCTATTTTCCACCTGACTATTCTTTATTGTGTTTGTCTGTCTTTTCTTATTCAATGTTTCACTTAACCAGTGAAGGACCTGTTGTCCAGTTGTCACTGACCGCTTAGGGTCAGGCCAAAAGTAGGCAGGGACAGCTTTGGGGGCCTAGCCCAATGGCTCACACTGTCTGTCTTTCCATGTTGTCCTATCTTGGTCCCAGGGCTCCTCACATTATCACAAGCTCTAAAACTCTTTTTTCTCAATGCCATCTGGATAAACATTAACGTTGTTCAGGAGCTTGTTAATTGGATGGAGGGCCTCGCTAACCTGGTACTCGACCTGGAAAACAAGGTACAACTCCTCACCCAACAACAAGCTGATGCTGCCGCTACAGTCCCTATGGTAGTCCCTAGTCCACAGCCAGCTATTGTCAGGGAGATGAAAATGCTTTTCCCGAACCATTTTTTTGGCGACCGCAAAAATTTTTACACTTTTCAGGAGTCCTGTCGGCTGTATTTTTGGTTTAAGCCAGTAGCCTCTGAGGCCTAAATGTTGGGTGTAATGGTCTCCCTTTTAGAGGGTGATTCTCAGGAACGGACCCTCAAACTTCCCCCCACCACTCCAGAGTGGAATTCTTTTGACCACTTTTTTCAGTCCCTGGGGCTCATATATTCTGAGTCCAACCACAAATCTCTTATGGAAACTCAGCTCTTGACTATAAAGATTGGCTGAAGAATAAGGCACCGAGTTCTGCAAGTGGTGCTTGATGACTGATTGGTGTGATCCAGTGTTAAAATTCCGGTCATTTTCTGCAGAACTGCCCCACTAAACCCAGTTCCCAGCCAAACTCCAGTGCCTGAGTGGTAGTCAGAGGAGTCACTCAGGCATTCAGGTATCTCCCATGGAGCTTCCATAACAATTTCTAAGGTATATTTGCCTGTGGCCTTGTTTTCTTATTCTAAATTTCCATCTGGGCAGCCCCTGATTGATTCCAGGATGTGTCGGCCTTGGGCCTGGATTTAGTGAAGCTGGATCATCCTTTTTCCATTACAGGGGCTGAGTTTACCCCATTGGCAGGAGGAAGGATCCTCTTCAAAGCCCCCAGTTGCATTTTCAGGTTGGCTCTACCCATCTGAGTGTTTAGCTTTTTTAACATGACCAATTTTTTATCAGATATTATTTTGATTCTCCTTTGGTAAGTAATCAGCTCCTCCCACTGTATTCCTCTGCAGTGCTCAGTCCAAAATGTTAAGGCTGACTGATTGTCTCATAGTTTTTTTTTTACCAGCAATGCTGTTTCAGTAAAAATGTTGTCCACCGGGGTAGCGATCACAAACATTGCTCACGATCTTGCTACGTCTATTGCTAATTCTCAATATCTGGCACCTAGTAACACTCATGTGAATAGATTCTTTGTACCCCCTAATCTCCGTCTTACGGTTCTTGAGGAGAATCACTGCTTTTTATTAGTAGGACATCCTGTTATTGCTGGTACTAAATATCTGTTGGCGAGGTCTTACTGGTGGCATTCATGGTCTTAGAATGTTCATGAATTTGTGTCAACCTTTGAAGTATGTGCTAGGACGAAGGTGCCCAGTAAGTTACCCGATGTCCTTCTCCATCCACTTCCTCTTCCCCAAAAACCATGGAAATAAAACCAAAAAGAGGAGAGGGGAATAATAAAACTTAACGTAAACTTAAAGTAATACAGCGCTAACCGTTAGCATCATCAACACGAGAAAAAAAACCCATAAATTATAGAGGTTGGGAACATCAAAAGGTGATCCTAAAAGACCCTATCGAAAAGCTATTCTGCCCTAGCCTAATACGAAATATGATATACAGGAAAAAAATCGCCCCGACAAGGGCGGTCCCGTAAGGAACCTTGCCCTATTAAATCTTACCCTAGAGAGTACCCTACAGGTCCCATCCCAACATGTTTCAACCCTCCAGAATATTTAAAGCGATCGCATCAGGGGATGGTATGGAGTAGCAGGGACCAATAGACTCACAAGGTATAATAAAAGGTAACTAATGGTATAAAGAAGAAATGCCATATACAGATGGTATCACAAGTGCTATAAAAAGATACTTACATGAAACAGGGAACAGGCTATGTGTGCTTCAAATTAAAGAAAGGTTACATACAACATACCTGGACCACAATATGGCTTTCAGACATCAAAGAATGTCATAAATGGTGAACGAACCATCCCTCACCCTTTAGAGGTGTACCAGCATTGGCTGGTGAAATGGATGGAAATGTCCATCGTTCACGTGCTATGTGCAGTCACAATTCAATATCAGCAGCACTCTACTAGCACTAAAAGAAAACAGTCAGAGGGAACATGGGAAATATTGGAAAAACATTTCTGCTACTTTAGATACATGGAAAAGATGGGAACCTACTTTATATGTTACCTCTCTTGGTGCCTGTTCAAACCTCCACATTTCAGGGAGAGAAGATTCCAGCTACAAGCTACTCTGCACTGATTTAAAACCTGTGCAGGTTTTTAAATCAGTGTGTGTAGAAATAATTTACCAACCCTATGTTGTTACTACATGCTCACAGCTTGCACACCCACCATTACCCTGAAACTGTAGATCTAGCCAGCCATCCATATCTACTGCACAATGCAGCGGTCACCTTCCAGGTAGTATTAGCCAAAGCAAGTGCAGAACTTGTAAATCTAAATGTAAAAACTTGCTTCAGATTCAGGTCCAATTAAAGCCAGATTTTTGTGCAATATTAAGGAAAATAAAACCCACAATTGTAGGGAAAATGTGCATATTATGCTTTATTTGTAGTGCTTTGGGAAGTATACATTTATGATATTTTATAAAAATAGTTTAGAACATTTTCAGAATTTATTGCATTATAGGTTTCTGATTATTTTGTTTTTTCTTGTTGAATAGAAAAGTGTAGCATGGCTTTTACTAGTGTTCCTCAAATTTCTCAATGTACAGCTTCATACCAGCTTGACCGTACTGGTGAAAATATTCAAGGTCTCAACATCTTGAAGCCATTTTTTTATTTTACTTTGACCCTTAGCCTAACATCTAGTCCTAATCTTAATTGTAACCACAATCCTAGCATTAAATTAGGGTAACGGATTTATTATCTGGTTTGAATGGGTTAATTTATATATTCCTCCTTACTTTTGGTCCAACAGAACTTCTGCTGCAATGCCACTTCTGTCTGACATCACTTCTGTCCATTATCACACTTGAGTTATCTATATGACAATGGCGGAACTACTGTTGTAGCAGCTGTAGCTATGGGGCCCCGTCTTCTCTAGTTATGCCCCTGTTTTGTGACATTATACCAGAAGGGACATCTGCTGGAAGATGTTTCAGAAAAACAGCACCACAGAACCTGAACTCTAGGGAACAAGTAAGTTTACCCATTCAAAAACAGTAAAAATTCCTAACATGAATTTAGGATTTAGTCAGGATTAGGACTAGATGTGAAAAAAATCTCATTCATGGTGTCCATAACTCAGTTTTTTAGTCAAACCATGTTACACGTTCCTATTCAAAATGAAAAGAAATTTATAGAAGAGAAAAAAATCATAAACATATAATACAATTAATGCTTCAATTAATGTTCTAAATCATTTTTCGAAAATATAATGCATACTTCACAGTGCGCTATGAAAAGCTAAAAAAAAAATCTTTCATAATATCAGCTTGTTCCTAAATCCCTTTTGATCTGAGGTTTTTCTTTCAATTAATACCTAACTTCCTCAGGGTTTTCAGTGTACACACTTCAGAAAATTGACTCCAAATACAATTAGTGTGTATCTGTAATAAGAACCCTCCTAACCTGACGCTGTGTGTTTCTTAGTTAATTAAAGAGCCATTTCAAAAGTCATAGAGAGATCAAACAAATATCCTGAATCAGTGCATTTTTTGTTGTCCTCCTTAGAATCAGCCAGTTCTTCTGTGAAACTAGAACTCGGTTATAAAGACCACCACTTCCCTTTTCCACCACAATTATTTATCAGGATAGTTACTACTGTCTTTGTTGAAATAATTAATGCAGTTAAAGACATTGATATAGAATTCACCTTGTTGAGCCACAACAGAGAACCATTATCAAAGAGCAGCTTTCACTCTGGCAGCCTGGTCCATTTTACATAGTACATGGCCAATCGTTAACTTAAATTTATATTTTCAATGACACAGTTGTATGAGGTCTCATTTTTATTCGGACAAGTTGTACTTTTTGGGGGATAGTTTAAGTTCACTTATATATTATTGCAGAATTGTTTTTAATTTTTTGTTTGTTTTTTTAAATTTTTTTGCACTATTCACATTTCACATTTAATAGCTTTTTAGATAAATCCTACAGGTTATTACGGTCATGTGAATACCTAATATGTGTAGGGTTTTTTTTGTGTGTAATGTATGCACAATTATGTTTCATTAAATATTCATTTTTATTAATTTGATTTATTTTTTCTACACTTGCTTATTTTTTTTTTCATTTTTTTTTTTAATTCCATGAAGGGATAACTGTTTTTTACACTTTGCTAATATATGCTAAAAAAATTTTTTGTTTGACACGGGCAGAAAATCAGGGAACAACAGTGTCCCCTGTTGTGGGCCCCTTACAGAGAAAACCCCGGGGGCTTCTAGGTCCCGGGTGTATGCACCACCCCCAGGGTTCTGTAGGCCCCGGGGGCCCCAATTACCCGACAGAGCAGGGAAAAACCTTCTGATTATGCTGCAGTTATTGACTACGGCAATCAATGGGTTAAGCGCTGGGGACCGAAGGTTTCCCCTGCTCCCGAGTTTTGCAGGGTTGCACTAAAAAGGGCGTAAAGTACAGCCTTTTCTAGTGCTGTGTGGTGCGGGCCGAAAACCCGTGTTACAGCAACGCCAAAAGACATTGCTGTAGATGAACGACCTGAAATGACTGACATGGGCATTCATTAAGGGGTCAAGGAACCCGCAGACCGGCTAAAGGCGGATCCCGACCCCAGAAAGAGCAGGACAGGATCCCAGACGAAAGAGATTGGGGAAATACAGGTACTAGCAGACTTGGGATGGGATTCAGACCCCAAGACCAGATACCAGACATCAGGAGACTTGAAGACTAAAAGTACAGGTAGACTCGGGATGGGATGTAGACACTAAGAGGCTAGAACAGGATACAAGGCAGCAGGAGACTTGTAAAGCACAGGTATAAGTAGACTCAGGATGGGTAACACTAACAAATGCAAGGGCAATGGCAGAAACGAAACCAGACAGGCCAAGAGTAGGAACCAGGCAGGCAACAACAGCAGGCTAGGGTCTCAGCAATGTGGAATCTCAGGAATGTGGAATCTCAGGAACATGGAATCCCAGGAACATGGAATATCAGGAACATGGAGGGCTTGAGAGTTGTGCATAACACCCTAGCATTTAAACACCAATTTCGGGGCCTGATGGTGATGGTATCTGGGTTTTAAAGTGCAGCCAGGCAGGTGATGAGCTACAGCTGAGGGAGTATTGAGAGGCAGGTGTTAGCTGTTGTTGTGCTGGATGGTAACAGCAGACACAGCAAAAGGCCAAATTCCAACCACCAGGACCAAAAGGGAAGTTGCTGACAGAGGGGTAACAAGATCGTGACAGCATACAATATCCTAATCCCAGTATGACCCTTTGCAGTTTCTTATGGTGGTAATACAGACCAGGAGGATCCTGATGGCAAATTTACTCTGAACTAAAGGGATTTAGTCAAAAGTTTTAGTAATCAAACTATTTTAGGAAATAATTTTGATAGCAAATGGAGTAGTAGAGTACACTGACATTTAACAGGCATTGTAACAATTTTAGTTCAGTAACATCAGCTCACCTAACATTAACACTGTTGTCCATGGCTCTAAAACTGTACCTACCTCTGGGACCTTATTAGCTGCCTTTCTACGGGTTCCTCTATAGCTACACCTTTGGGTGGCCTTATTACCTTCCCACTGCTGGGGGAGTTATTACTCACTAAGTACTGACGGGCCTTTTTATACCTACCCACTGGGAATTTTTACCTACCTTTCTGGGGAATCTATATCCTACTAGAGGGGACCATATCTAACTTCAAAGGAAAAACCATATAATACCCACCTCCCGGGGGGTTTTTAAAAACCTAAAACTACTGAAGGGCTTATACCTGCTATCAGGGGCTCTACCTAACTACCAGGGCACCAAGGGGATTATTATTACCATTTGGGGCCCTATGGATGGCAAGTTTGTACATACTGGGGGCACAGGTGGGAAGATGATAGAAAAGTCTCAGGTGTTTGTGTTGTGAATTCAGGGATAAGTCATGGCCAGTAAAAGTCGTCAGGGCTTTCTGGACGTGATGGAGAAGAAAATGGAAAGTAATATTGAGATGTACAGTAGATAACCAATCTATGACTGGACATCTTAAGTCAGTTGACATGCTTGTATTAAGTATACTGTTTTACCATAAACAGCTATTACATCTGCACACACTATACAATTGGGATATTTCCATTAACTATTCATGTTTCCAATGTAATTAGCCAATTAATTCCCAAACCACTTGAAGTCACTGATGCCTTTATTTTATGTACATAAACCATGGATTATAGCGTTTAGTATTTCATAGCTGTAATTAAAAATCTTGTCCCAGAGCCACACAGGAATTGATCTGCTATTAAATACATCAAAACCTAATCTCAGTGGCCCACACTAGAATCTAATAAGAGTTACTTTCCTTCTAATTAAATGTCTTTTGATATGGCATCAGAGTGTGGTCAAAAATGATGAATTTGTTGACACATTGTGCAGAGGGGAAACTAATTTCTCATCACATTTGAGGTCCAATTTACAAAATACAATTTAATGTGTCCCAGTTTTCATTAAATACATTAAGAAGATTTGTTGTTTATTTTCAATAAGATACAAAAATGAAAAACAGTGTAACTTTTAAAGTGCACCTCTATAAAAAAAATTGGAAACCATTTATTAAGTTAAAAAATGCATAGGGATTAATTATCTTCAATATCTCTAATGTAAGCAAAACATGTGCAGTGTGCTATACTAAAATGACAGAAGGATAAGTAAGGAAAAATGTTGTTAATATTTTAACTTTCAGACAACACTTATACAATAAAATCACAATAATCTGAGTAGATGTGTGAATATTTATAGGATCTGTTCTGTTGGTATATTTTAGGCTTCATTCTATTACCATTATGGGTCAAAAGTGTATCTGTATTTAACCCCACGGTTTGTATTTTTTTTTTTAATTTTTGCCATAGAAAAGCTATAACTAGAGATGGGCGAATTGATTCTAACGAAGTGGAATTCGTTTGAATTTTCAGGGAAAATTCGATTCTGAATGAAGTCAAAGTTTGGGGAGATTCGCGGGAACAAAGCATGTTTTTAATTGATAAAATGGCTGCGAGCACATTGCGTTACATGGGGCAAAGAAGTCTGGGAAGAAGAAAGGCTGTTAGCCTACATGACAGGTGCAGGAGATGAAGCCAACCAGAGACCGGCGGTGATTCTATGACGTCACCGCACTATATAAATCCGGGCGCGACGCTGGCAGCTCACACCGCTCTCACTGTGCTGTGTAGGGAAGGTGCTGCTTATGATATCTCATACTAAAGAACTCACTTCTATACAGCGATTTTTGGGGGGTGTCACAGCTTGTCTCAGAGACTGCTTCTCTTATGTTCTAATTCTCATTTTGTGGGGTATTGGAACTGAAGTCAGTGTGCGTCCAATTGAGCTGCATATACATTTTAATGCTATCTGCTCAGTTCTTGAGCACATTGAATATCCAAGGGTTATCTAAGCCTGTTCCTGTTGTATTCAGTTAAAGAAACAGCGTTTTTACAATCCAAATACCACTTAATTTTTGGTTGCTCATTTCTTTTGCATAATTTAGATCCAGGGGTTAATTAAGCATTGTTCTGCTGTTGTGGTCACTAAAAGAAATGTTCTTTTTCACCGCCAAAGAAGAAATTTTGGCTGTAACATAATTCATATCCGAAGGTTAATTACGAGTTTTTCTCTTGTTGTGTTCCGTAAAATACACGCCGTTTTAACACGCTGCAAAGTTGGTAATTGTTGGCAGCACATTTCTTTTGCGCAATGTACATGCAAGGGTTATCTAAGTATTTTTCTGCAGTTGTATTCAGTAAAAGAAATGTTCTTTTTCACCGCCAAAGAAGAAATTTTGGCTGTAGCATAATTCATATCCGAAGGTTAATTACGAGTTTTTCTCTTTTTGTTCCGTAAAAGACACGCCGTTGTTACAAGCTACAAAGCTGGTAATTATTGGCTGCTCATGTCTTTTGCGCAATTTACATGAAAGGGGTTATCTAAGTATTTTTTCTTGCAGTTGTACTCATAAAAAAAACCGTTGTTATCACCGCCAAAGAAGAAATTCTGTAGCATAATTCATATCCGAAGGTTAATTAAGCCTGTTTGTGCTTTTATATTCAGTAAAATACACTGTGTTTTTAAACGGCACTTACAAGTAAATTTTTCCTAGCCATTTGTAGAGCGCAATTTATATCCAAGGGTTACCCAATCTTGTTAGTGGGTTCATTTGGAGTCCCATACAGGGTGGGTAGTTATCATATACCGCTCTCGTCAGTACACAGAGTCTGTACATTTTAAAACAAACAGTATGTCAGACAGAGAGGTGGCAGGCTCTTCACATGCGAGTGGCAGTGTCACAAACATTCCTGGAGCAGGCGCAGGTCGCAGCACAGCAAGGGGACGTCGCAGCAGGGGTCACTCGGTGAGGCCAGAACTGCCGGTGTCATCTAGCGGCCGTGTGTTGGTCAGCAACCCTATGGTTCTTGACTGGTGGACTAGGTCATCCACTTCCTCCCAGATGACATCTGACAACCCCAGCCAAGAGTCGGTGGGAACAACAGACATAACCCTTAGTTGGCATGGCCCGGGAGCGGGTCAGCGGCCTTCATCTGTCCTCAACCCGCCTCTGTCCCATCCGGTTCACTCAGCCAGAGATCTACTATGTGGTCTGGGCTCAGTGCCCCTATACAGCGAGGATGAACAATTTGAGGAGGGCAGTCAGCAGCTACTTGGCAGCGAAGAAGATGTGTGGCCGCAACTTGCCGAGTTTGCAGTGGAGAAGCTGTCCTGCCCGGTCAGTAGTGTGGCATCAGAGCGGGTATTCAGTGCAGTGGGGGCCATCGTTACCACAAGGAGAACCCGCTTGTCCATGGGAAATGTGGAACGACTGACCTTTGTCAAGATGAATCAAGCATGGATCGGCCAGGATTTCCACACACCAATGTCTTTGGCGTCAGATTACATCAGCCATGACGCCTCACCAAAACTTTGAGAAATGAGTCTGGATTCCAACTACCTGCCTCAGCCACTATTCTGATGCCGCCACCCGTCTGATGACACACATCTTCTGACAGTTTCTCCATCTGCCACCAACCATCTTTACCAGGGACTGGTATTGCCACCCACTCTATGACCTAATGCTGCTGCTGCCGTGACCTACACACTGTGTCATTGTACCACTCTGTGGCCTGCTGATGTTGCCACCTGAGCCCTCAGCTTGTTTTTTTCCAGCTGTCGCTGCCCGGACGTTATAAGGCGACATACTCACTTCAGTTTTTTGGGGAGTTTTGCCCACTTAAGTGGCCAGGGAACGTTATAGTGAAGCGATTCTAAGAGCAGCGGCAGTCATATGCGTGTCATACTAAAACACAACATTGTATGAAGACCAAACCAAGCTCCCTCTGCATAATTAAGCATGGCACGACGTTCTACAGCACCCTGCAGGCTCTGTGCAGCCTGGAAATAGCTGTTTTTTAACGCGATTCGTCCCGAAGTAATTCGGACTGAAACGAATTTTGACGGAAAATTCGTCAAAGTCGGCGAATAGAATTTTTGAGAAATTTGCCCATCTCTAGCTATAACCTTTTTACTTTTCCTTCTATATCATGGGCAATGATTTGTATTTTTAATATCAACATTTTATGTAGAGTATTATTTAATGAACAAGTACAATTAGAGACACCAAATTAACATAGTTTTTGTTTATGTTTTACTACTTAAAAAAAATCTTGAAAAAATGTGTCAATATTTAACAAATCTGCTTGAGGGTTGTGCTGGGTAAACTGCAGTTATTATTGGTACCACTGGAGTATGAATTTTTGATCCCTTTTTTGAGGGAAGGGAGGGTGACCAAGGACAATTCTGACACTGCATGCTTTTTTACAATATTCACCATGTGAGATAAATTAAGTTATAGGTTGATAGTTTAGACATTTCCAGAAATGGCAATATCAACTGTATTTTTATTTTTTTCACTTTTTTAAAAATGGGGAAAGTGGGTATTCTTAACTATCATTATTTGTGGGGTTTTTATTACTTTTTTTTTAACCTTTTTTTAGTCCCACTAGAAGATTTGTGATTGCTTGAATCATGTAGTGTTAACATGACTTTTCATGTCAACTCAATAACACTCTTCTGATCACATTCCAGAGGGGTTAAAGGAAAAAGTGATCATAGCATCCGGGAATGGGGGTTAAGTGAACAGTATCAAAGTGATCTCTGCCTCAGGCATAACACAGCTGTTACCCACCACATATGGGGTGGACTCAACTCCTGGGCCTATGCTATAGTGCTCCCACACACATTACTAAAGCAGTTTAACATTTACATTATATTCTAATGTCAAAAATCATTATAGTGATGTGAGAATAATATATCCATCATTCATGGTCTATTATGATGTTGTGGGTCTGGTTAATCACTGTCAATTTAAAGACTTTGTTGTTATTATGTCCTAAGATTGTAAATGTCTATTTACCTTGACACTACAAAAACGCTAGTCCACGCCCTTGTCATCTCTCTTCTGGACTACTGTAACACCGTTCTCTGTGGCCTCCCATTCAGCACTCTCTCTCCCCTTCAAACCATCCTAAACTCTGCTGCCCGTCTTATCCGCCTCTCTCCCCGCTACTCCACTGCCTCTCCCCTCTGTCAATCCCTTCACTGGCTTCCCATTGCCCAGCAAATTCATTTCAAGTTACTAACCATGACCTACAAGGTTCTCCAAAACCTCTTTCATTCATACATCTCTGCTCTAATCTCTAGATACCTCCCCTCATGCAATCTTCGCTCCTCACAGGACCTTCTCCTCTGCTCCCCTCTTATCAGCTCCTCAAACAACTGTATCCAAGACTACACTCGTGCTTCACCCATTCTCTGGAACTCCTTAACCCAAAACATCAGACTCTCCCCAACTTTCACCAGTCTCAAAAGCAACCTGAAAACCCATCTCTTCAGGATAGCTTATAACCTACACTAACCCCACCACCAGTACACCGGCCCACAAACATGTCCGTCCCACCACTTCTGTCTCTCCCCTCCTTTCTTGTAGATTGCAAGCCCTCGCGGGCAGGGTCCTCTTTCCTCTCTGTTTCAGTTACTAGTGATTTTTCGTCACCATTGTATTTGTTCAACATTTGCTATGTATGTAACGCCCCTTGAATGTACAGCACCCTGGAATCAATGGCGCTCTAAAATAAATAATGGTAATAATAATAAAAATAATAATTAATAGGTGGTGGTCTGTTCTCATTATGTTCTCATTATGCCACAATAATATGTGTTTATAGGCTGAGCTGTGCCTCTTTGACAGGTTAAGTATAGTAACGTGCAAAACAGCAAGATAGTAATCTTACTATTACACTCAATAGTACACAAAATGAAAAAAATAAAAATAAACTGACTAGCCTATACTTAAATTAAACTCTTCCTGACACAATTGCTATCACCCGTATCACCCCTTTTTTTTACAGTCACATAGCTTAGATTGCTGTTGATAATGTGTATCTGTTTTATGGGCAATATATGTCAGACTTAACAATGGGGAATGATTGTTGGTGCTAGAGATGGGAGAATTTCTCAAAAATTCGGTTCGGTCACTTCGCCGAATTTCCCGACAAAAATAAATTCGGTCCGAATTACTTCGGGACGAATCGCGTTATAAAAATTCTTTTCAGGCTGCACAGAGCTGCAGGGTGGGGGTGGCAACATCAGTGCAGAGTCGGGGGTGGGCAGGGGCCAAAAGCATCCAGGCAACAGAGGGCCCCATGGATTCGGAAAGGGGGCAAAACAATAGCCCAGGTGGCACAATGAAGTTTCGGGGTCACGGCAGCAGCCACAGCAGCAGCATGAGGTCAGACAGTGGCACAATGACATTCTGGAGGTGGCAAAAACAGGAGTAGGCCACAGAGTGGCACAATGACACAGTGTTGCGGTCATGGCAGCAGTCACAGCAGCAGCATGAGTCAGACAGTGGCTCAATTACATTCTGGAGGTGGCAAAAACAGGAGTAGGCCACAGAGTGGCACAATGACACAGAGTGGAGGTGACGCAGGCAGCAGCATGAGGTCAGACAGTGGCACAATGACATTCTGGAGGTGGCAAAAAAAGAGTAGGCCACAGAGTGGCACAATGACAGAGAGTGGAGGTGACGGCGCAGCAGCATGAGGTCAGACAGTGGCACAATGACATTCTGGAGGTGGCAAAAACAGGAGTAGGCCACAGAGTGGCACAATGACACAGTGTGGAGGTCCCGGCGAAGCACGCATGAGTCAGACAGTGGCACAATGACATTCTGGAGGTGGCAAAAACAGGAGTAGGCCACAGAGTGGCACAATGACACAGTGTGTAGGTCACGGCAGCAGCCACAGCAGAAGCATGAGGTCAGACAGTGGCACAATGACAGACTGTGTAGGTCACGGCAGCAGCCACAGCAGCAGCATGAGGTCAAACAGTGGCACAATGACAGAGAGAGGAGGAGACGGCATCAGCAACACCAGCAAGAGGTCAGACAGTGGCACAATGACATTCTGGAGGTGGCAAAAACTGGAGTAGGCCACAGAGTGGCACAATGACACAGTTTGTAGGTCACGGCAGCAGCCACAGCAGCAGCATGAGGTCAGACAGTGGCACAATGACATTCTGGAGGTGGCAAAAACAGGAGTAGACCACAGAGTGGCACAATGAAACAGTGCGTAGGTTACGGCAGCAGCCACAGCAGCAGCATGAGGTCAGACAGTGGCACAATTACATTCTGGAGGTGGCAAAACACAGAGTGGCACAATGACAGAGAGTGGAGGTGACGGCGGCAGCAGCATGAGGTTAGAAAGTGGCACAATGACAGAGAGTGGAGGTGACGGCGGCATCAGCCAGAGGTCAGAAAGTGGGCACAACGACATTCTGGAGGTGGCAAAAACTGGAGTAGGCCACAGAGTGGCACAATGACACAGTTTGTAGGTCACGGCAGCAGCCACAGCAGCAGCATGAGGTCAGACAGTGGCACAATGACATTCTGGAGGTGGCAAAAACAGGAATAGACCACAGAGTGGCACAATGACACAGTGCGTAGGTTACGGCAGCAGCCACAGCAGCAGCATGACGACAGACAGTGGCACAATGACATTCTGGAGGTGGCAAAAACAGGAGTAGGCCACAGAGTGGCACAATGACACAGTGTGGAGGTCACGGCAGCAGCATGAGGTCAGACAGTGGCACAATGACATTCTGGAGGTGGCAAAAACAGGAGTAGGCCACAGAGTGGCACAATGACACAGTTTGTAGGTCACAGCAGCAGCCACAGCAGCAGCATGAGGTCAGACAGTGGCACAATGACATTCTGGAGGTGGCAAAAACAGGAGTAGGCCACAGAGTGGCACAATGACACAGTGTGTAGGTCACGGCAGCAGCCACAGCAGCAGCATGAGGTCAGACAGTGGCACAATGACAGAGTGTGTAGGTCACGGCAGCAGCCACAGCAGCAGCATGAGGTCAGACAGTGGCACAATGACAGAGAGTGGAGGTGACGGCGGCAGCAGCATGAGGTCAGACAGTGGCACAATGACATTCTGGAGGTGGCAAAAACTGGAGTAGGCCACAGAGTGGCACAATGACACAGTGTGGAGTTGACGGCATCAACAGCAGCAGCAGCATGAGGTCAGACAGTGGCAGAATGTCATTCTGGAGGTGGCAATAACGGAGGTGGCCACAGTGGGGCTCATTGACAGAGTGGAGGTGACGGCGGCTGCAGCATGAGGTCAGACAGTGGCACAATGACATTCTGGAGGTGGCAAAAACAGGAGTAGGCCACAGAGTGGCACAATGACACAGTGTGGAGGTCACGGCAGCAGCAGCATGAGGTCAGACAGTGGCACAATGACATTCTGGAGGTGGCAAAACAGTAGTAGGCCACAGAGTGGCACAATGACAAAGAGTGGAGGTGACGGTGGCAGCAGCATGAGGTCAGACAGTGGCACAATGACATTCTGGAGGTGGCAAAAACTGGATTAGGCCACAGAGTGGCACAAGACAGAAAAGTGGAGGGGACGGCGGCAGCAGCATGAGGTCAACAGTGGCACAATGACATTCTGGAGGTGGCAAAAAAGGAGTAGGCCAAAAGAGTGGCAGAATGACACAGTGTGGAGGTCAGGGCAGCAGCAGCATGAGGTCAGACAGTGGGCACAATGACATTCTGGAGGTGGAAAAAACCCGGGAGTAGGCCACGGAGTGGCACAACAACAGAGATGGAGTGAACGGCGGCAGGAGCAACAGCATTAGGTCAGAGAGTGGCACAATGACACAGTGTGGATGTCACGGCACCAGCAACAGCAGCAGCATGAGGTCATAAAGTGGGTGGCATGAGTATGGAGGTGGGTGGTAATATCAGTCCCTGGTAAAGATGGTTGGTGGCAGATGGAGAAACTGTCAGCAGATGTGTGGCATCAGGGGGGTGGGCGGCATCAGAATAGTGGCTGAGGCAGGTAGTTTGAACCCAGACTCATTTCTCACATTTTTGGTGGGGCGTCATGGCTGATGTACCCTGACGCCTAAGGCATTGGTGTGGGGAAAAATCCTGCCGATCCACGACTGATTCATCTTGCCAAAGGTCAGTCGTTCCACCTTTTCCCGTGGACAAAGCGGGTTCTCCTTGGGGTAACGATGGCCCCCGCTGCACTGAACACCCACTCTGATGCCACACTGCTGCCGGGCAGGACAGCTTCTCCACTGCAAACTCGGCAGTTGCGGCCACACATCCAGTTTGGCTGCCCAGTAGTCCAGCGGATCTTCAAACTGGGTGGCAGAGTGCTGTCCAAGTAGGCCCCCAAAACTGTTGGTTCAGGGTCTGCTCCAGGTCCTGCTGCTTCTGGCACTGCCCTCCTCACTAGGCGGGTGAAGGAAGCTGCTCATCATGACTCCAACTTAGGTTGCTGCTGATGGAGTTGGTAACTGCTCCGACCCCCACCCACCTTCACCCAGCAGCCCGCGGCATTTGTACATGAGCGCTGAAAAACCCCCCCGGTCAGCCCTGTCAGAGGAGGGACGATCCCGGCACATAGGCAGCACCAACTGACTACGGAGGATTTCCCCATAGTATTTGAGTTTGTCCTCCCTCTAAATAGCTGGAAAAAGGCTCCCATTTTGGTCCAGTAGCGAGGGCCAATAGGGTGGAGAGCTAGAATTTCATCCCTCTGCTTGATGCTGACTATTCCGCTGTCACAAAGCCAGGCAAATCAGCATGCTGCGGGCCAAACGCACAAGTTACTCCAGGGCTCCCTGCTTCCATCTCCACTGTATACTGCCATGGTGCTTGCGGGTCATCTGCCTCATCCTCCTCATCTCCATCTACCTCCTCCAGCTGCTCCTGCTCCTCCTCTCTTGTCACTGGGTAGAAAATCCACTCATTTCCCACCAGACAATGCTTCTGCTCCAATGTCCTCCTCCTCCTCCTCCATTCAGCCCCACCGGACTCATGTGGCCTGATAATGTAGTCCCACGTCTCCAGTCCCCGCCTAGACAGATTTTTCAGCATCTGTTGCAGGACATGAAGCAGTGGAATGACGTTATTCTCCCGTAGTCCCTGGCGACTGACAAATAACGTTGGCCTACTCGAATGGCCTCAAACAAATGGCAGGTGTCACGCATGAGCTGCCACTGGCTGACTCAAAGTTATACAGGGGAGTATTTCCTGTCCGCCTGGATCATCAAAAATCGTTAATGGCCTTTCTCTGTCATACAGTGGGTCCAACATGTGCAGGCTGGAATTCCAACGGTAGAAACATCGCATTCAGGAATGTGTTGGGGGAGGCCGTTCTGCCGCTGCAACTCGGGGAGGTTTTCCTGGCTCTTTAGGAATGGATAAAGTGCATGCACAGTTTTCCTGGCCATTTTCAGAATCTTCTGAAGATCGGTGAAGCTTCAGAACCTTTTCACAACCAATTGAACACATGCGCCATGCAGGGGCATGGACCATCCCCCTTTGGGTGGCAGCGCGGACACCATGTTACTCCCTTTGGGTCCGTCACCATGGTTCCGGATTTGGGCGTTGACGCTGAGAAAGCCACACATCGATTTCTTGCTGCAGGGCGGGGAGCAGTTCCTCCCCTGTGGGGACTTCGTTCGCCGAGGCAAGCCAGGTGTAGAACTGCTAAAACCGCAGTGCCCTACACATTGGTATGATGGAGCATACTTGTGGAGGCTGAGATGGTGGTGATGGGGGAGGGAGGAGGCGACATTGGACACAGGAGCCGCAGTTTTACAACGTGGAGGAGAAAGCGGCGTCTCCTGTCCAAGTTTTTTTGGGTGTGCCTGGGCAGGAACACATTCACCCAGGGGGCCGTAAAGGAAAATGTACTGGCCCTGACCGTTTACAGCTCCAGACTTTCCGCGCTGCCGTGCACCTTGGAACAAACCGATAAGCTCAAGGACTGGCCCACCTTCTGTTCTACATATTTATGAAGTGCTGGTACTGCCTTTTTGGAAAAGAAATTACCGCTTGGATCTCTCCATCTCGGCTCGGCACAAGCCATTAGTTCTCTTAACGGTGCAGAGTCAACCATTTGGAAAGGGAGAGACTGTAGCACCAACAACTTGGACAGGAGCACGGTCAGCTTCTGCACCTTAGGATGGCTGGACGCATATTGTTGTCTCTTTGCAATCGCCTCGCTGAACGACTGCTTGGCACCATGAGTAGCGAGGAGCAGGGCATCTGGACCAGGAGATGATGTCAAAGAGAAACACTCCCTTCTGCAGAGGTGGTGGAGCCTTGACTGGGTGCAATGGCATGCGTGCCACTGGGCGCTGCTGCTGCTGTCGCTGCGGCGGCAAGATGGACCACCACATCTGAGCCACGTTTCTCCCAGGCCACCAGATGGTGACGCTGCATGTGTTGACGCAGGGCCGTGGTGCCAACGTTAGCTCCCTGGCCAGCTTTACTTTCTGCCTACAGATTCTACAATATACCTATATTCGGCTCCTCCGGTGTCGTAGCAAAGAACTGCCACACCGCCGCGTCTCGGATTTTACCGCCAACGCTCCGCACTGAGGGACTACTGCCGCCGCTGCCTCCCTGTGCCGCTACTTTCTTGGACCTGCGAAGCGGGTTTTTTACCCCGTGGCCGCTTAGCTCCCAACCTCACACTGCTGCTCTCCTGCTGACTCTCGGCCACACAACCCACTTGCTGGCTGCGCCGCTGCCTGACGCGCAAGCTGACGCCCTCTTCTCCTGACGATGATGAAGCCCTTACCTCACCCGGCTCCCAAGTGCGGTCGGGTACATCATCATCTATTTGTGTTTCATCGTCACTACTGTCCTCATCACCGGTCTTGGTATGCAGAGGCTGACCCCTCACAAAAATAAACCCCCCATGCCACTCTCAACATTATAACTTTGCCACCTACTGCAAGAAGCAGGGATATTGGCCCCATTTCTTCGCTGCCAAATTGCTGCTGAATGCCCTCCTCAAATTGTTCATCCTAGCTATTAGTGCGCTGAGCCCAGATCACATAGTAGATCTCTGGCTGAGGGAACCGGATGGGACAGAGGCGGGTTGAGGACAGCTGACGTTCCCACTGACTCTTGGCTGGGGTTGTTAGATGTCATCTAGGAGGAAGTGGAAAGACCTAGTCAACCAACAAGAACCATTGGGTTGCTGAACAACACACACGGCCAGCTAGATGACAGCGGCAGTTGTGGCCTCACCGAGTGACCCCTGCTGCGACGTCCTCTTGCTGTGCTGCGACCTGGGCCTGCTACAGGAATGTTTGTGCTTCTGCCACTCGCAGGTGAAGACCTGCCACCTCTCTGTCTGACATACTGTTTGTTCTAAATGTACAGACACTGTTTGATGAAGATATCTGTATATGATAAATACACACCCTGTATTTGACTCCAAAAAGAACCCAGTAACAAGCTTGGGTAACCCTTGGATACAAATTGCGCTCCACAGATGGCCAAGAAAAATTTACTTGTATGTGTCGTTTAAAAACACTGTGTATTTTACTGAATGTAAAAGCACAAACAGGCTTAATTAACCTTCGGATATGAATTATGCTACAGGCAAAATTGCTTCTTTGACGATTAAAAACAACGTTTCTTTTACTAAGTACAACTGCAGAAAAAAAACTTAGTTAACCCTTGGATGTAAATTGCGCAAAAGAATTGAGCAACCAAAAACTACCAGCTTTGTAGCGTGTTACTATGGTGTGTATTTTACGGTGCACAGCAAGAGTAAAACTTGTAATAAACCTTCGGTTATGAATTATGCTACAGGCAAAATGTATTTTTTGCCGGTGAAAAAGACGGTTTCTTTTAGTCACCACAGCAGCAGAACAACGCTTAATTAACCCCTGGATGTAAATTGCGCAAAAGAATTTTGCAGCCAAAAGCTACCAGCTTTGTAGCGTGTTACAATAGCATGATTTTACGCTACACAACAAGAGAAAAAATTGTAATTAACCTTCGGTTATGAATTATGCCACAGGAAAAATGTCTTTTTTGCCGGTGAAAAAGACGGTTTCTTTTAGTCACCATAGCAGCAGAACAACGCTTAATTAACCCCTGGATGTAAATTGCGCAAAAGAATTGAGCAGTCAAAAACTACCAGCTTCACCGCGTGTTACAATGGCGTGTATTTTAAGGTACACAGCAAGAGAAAAACTTGTAATTAACCTTCGGTTGTGAATTATGCTACAGGCAAAATGTCTTTTTTGCCGGTGAAAAAGACGGTTTCTTTTAGTCACCACAGCAGCAGAAAACTTAATTAACCCCTGGATGTAAATTGCACAAAGAATTGAGCAGCCAAAAACTACCAGCTTTGTAGCGTGTTACAATGGCGTGTATTTTACGCTACACAACAAGAGAAAAACTTGTAATTAACCTTCGGTTTGAATTATTTCTACAGGAAAAATGTCTTTTTTTAAAACCGTCAAAAAGACAAGTTTTCCCCATTTAAAAATCCCACCACATTTTGCTTTTTTGCAAAAGCAAAAAAAACGCCCTTTAATATTAACCCCTGGGGGTTTTTTTAAATTGCGCAACAATACCCTGATGAAAGCAAAAAACCCAAAAATGAAGTGGTATTTGTATTGTAAAAACGCTGTTTCTTTAAATGAATACAACAGGAACAGGCTTAGATCACCCTTTGGGTATTCAATGTGCTGTGAGCAGATAGCATTAAAATGTATATGCAGCTGGGATTGGATGCACACTGGACTTCAGATCCAAAACCCCACAAAATCAGAAATAGAACGTTAAGAGAAGCAGTCTCTGAGACAAGCTGAGACACCCCCCAAAAATCGCTGTATAAAAATGAGTTCTTTAGTAAGAGATATCATTAGCAGCCGTGGCAGCACCTTCCCTAATCAGTACAGTGAAAGCAGTATGAGCTCCCAGCGTCATGCCTGGACTTATATAGTGCGGTGACGTCACAGAATCCCGCCGGTCTCTGATTGGCTTCATCTCTGCACATGTCATGTAGGGCTATGCCCTTCTTCCTCCCAGAGTTCTTTGCCTCATGTAACGTCATGTGCTCGCAGCCATTTTATCAATCAAAAGCACACTTTGTTCACGCGAAGTACCCCGAAGTTCGACTTCGTTCCGAACCGAAGTTTTCCTGAAATTCTAAACGAATTCCACTTCGTTAGAATCAATTCGCCCATCTCTAGTTGGTGCATGACTGGTAGGAGGGTCTTTGCTCAGTTGATGTGTGTTGAGGTGTTGAGGTTTCCTTAATCACATATTTGTATGCAAAGACCAGCAAAACATCTGCTGACAGAAGTAGCTGTGTTCGAAAGTCAAAGATTAACACAGGTGACCAAAAAAACACTTCATTGAATTGTAGTCAAAAAACACAAAACTAGGGCCCCTCAAATTTTATACTGGTGCCCCTAGTCTTTCATCAACTCGTTAAAGATCAAGCAATTTTCATTTTGTTCATCGTCGCATTTCAAGAGCCGTAACTTTTTTATTTTTCTGTTAAAATAGCAATATGAGGGCTTTTTTATAATGCCATTATTTTGGAGTACATACTGTAAAACTTATTGATTAACTTTTATTAACTCAGGGAGGACTGAAAAAAACAGCAATTCCACCACTGTCTTTTTACATTTTAAACTTACGCCATGTACTGATCCATAGAATAAAGTTATCACAGTATGTTTAACATATGGATAACCATACTGTGATAACTTTATTCTGTGGGTCATTACAATTATAATAATATCATAATTATATTTTTTTCTGAATTTTTTTCACTACACAACAAAAATACTTTTAAATAAAAATATAGTTTGTGTGTCTCTGTATTTCAACACCTATAACATTTTTAGTTTTCTGTTGACAGATCTGTATGAGGGATTGTTTTATGTAGGATGACTTTCTGTTCTTATCTGTATCATTTTTTGGGTAAATAAGAGTGTTTGATCGCTTTCTATTATATTTTTAGAAGAAAATTTGCAAAAAATTGCAGTTTGGGCATTTTTTGTAATTCATTTTTAAAGCTGTTCACTATGTAAGATAATTAATGTGATCATTTTACAGCTTGGAACGTTATGGCTGCAGCAATGTCAATTATCTATAGCTTGAATTTATTTATTTATTTACTTCAATAGAAAGGGATTTTGTTAGGGAAAAATTGGAAATTTCATTAGAAATTATCACTGCTGTATAGTGACTAATACCATCATAATATTACTGACCAAACCAGTATACCAAGAGCAATAACAACAATATATAGACCAAATAATACAGTCACATATCATTACCATATAGTAACTAATACTACCATAAGGTTACTGACCAAATCAATATACCAAGACCACTAATACCAATAACAACAATATACATAGACCAAATAATACAGCCATATCATGACTACATCTTACCACCATAAATAGTTTTAATAATACCATCCTACTGTTAATGAATATAAACCATTACACTAAGACCACTATTACTACTATGCAGTGGCCATATAATGGTGTACACAGGGTCAGCAGACAATTATTGGGCCCCCATTTGTGCCACCAGTAGGTAGATACACACTCCATATAGTAGACAGCCCCCCAAAATTAGACAGATAGATAGGAAGACACTTTTAGGTAGGTTATAGCTTAAAAATTGGTATGCAGACTCTTCCTATTAAGTAGGTAAAGTCTCCCTTCATTATAAGGCCCCTTCTAGTAGGTAGGTAGGTAGATAGGGCCCCCTCTAATAGTCAGGTAAGTAGATTGAGCACCTTCAAGTAGATAGGTAAATAGATAGCGCCTCTAGTAGATAGGGCCCCCTGTTTTAGGTAGGTAGATGTCCCCTCTAGTAGATAGGTAGATAGAGCCCCTTCTAGTAGGTAGGCAGGTATATAGGGCACCATCTAGGAGGTAGGTAGATAAGGCCTCTTCCAGTCGGAAGTCAGGTAGATAGGACCCCTTCTAGCAGGAAGATAAGTAGATAAGGCTCCTTGTGGCAAGGAGACAGGTAGATAGGACCCCTTATGGTAGGTAAGTAGATAGATAGGGCCCCTTATGGTAGGTAGGCAGGTAGATAGGGCGTATTATGGTAGGTAGGCAGGTAGATAGGTCCCCTTATTGTATGTAGGCAGGTAGATAGGGTCCTTTATGGTAAATAGGCAGGTAAATAGAGCCCTTTATAGTAGATAGATAGGGCCTCTTCAAGTAGGTAGGAGGTAGGTAGGTAATAAAATGACCTAATAGGTATGTAGGTATTCCCCCCCCACCCTATTAAAATAATAATAATAATAATAATAATAATAATAATAATAATAATAATAATAATAATAATAATACTTACCATGGCTCTCCTCTGTTCTCCCGCTGAATACCTGTCTATGAATTTGGACTGGGTGGCGTGACATTATTACGCCGCCTGTTCCAGGACCCCAGGCATAGGCCTAGGGCCTCGTACAGGCAGTGGTGCGATAATATCATTACATCGTGCCACTGCCTTCAGTGGGCTAAGTAGATTAGAAACAGTGAGTATCTGGCCGACCATTGCTCACACGGTGGCCTAGCACCAATGCCGGCTGCACTGTAGAAGCCTACTGCATCTTTGGCTCAGGAGCTCGGTAACGAATGTGCAAGCCAGCTATCAAGCCTAACATAATCTACAAACCAGTTCCCTGAACTATGAATCTTCTGAGATCCTTAACACAGCCATGCAAGCAATTTGCCCTTCTCCTTGCAAATCAAAATTCTCCTCAAACTGAATAGGAAAAGTCCAGACTGCCATTGAAGTCCATGTGATGTTATTTGTAGGGTTTATTTTCTGTTCATATTGTTTTCGTATATTATAACATGCTGCTTTCTCATAAACTTGCTGTAAAGGAGGGTTTACTTACCTACATATCCTTAGTGTCATTTAATATTTTAGAAAGGAAATGAAGGCTATTACCAAATACATTGCTTTGTTGATTTAGTTCTGTTGAGGAGATAAAAAAGATTGTATCTCCCATTAGAGTACACAAGTTTCTCTGGTTACTGACCCCCTCTCCGTGCTCTCCCTTATTTCTCATTGCTCTAAGCTGCCCTCCAATCATTGTGAGTCACTCCCTGGAGAGTCTTATCTCTAGCACAGAAGCTTTGTTTTATTAAAGTAATGACAAGTTTTAAGCCTTAGAACTCTGAAACTTTGTACACTGCTATTTACAAACCTCTAGTACTCCTATCACTCTAATAGAATTAGCTAGAATCAGCAATAGCTAAATGCCGAATCAACCTCAATCACTGCTATAGACCCACCCCCAGTCCTAATCTAAAACAGTAAATTGAATCTGAAGCAAAGCTGACGTTGCTCAAACAGCAACGGGTAGAGAAGAAGTTAAAGGTTAAAGTTATTGATTTTATAGTATTTGTCCCCTGTTCTAACACTCCCCATGATTGTCCTATGCTGTCTGAGGCAAAGGTCAAAGCTTGAGTTTTGTTGGATCCACAAATCAGAAACAACATAGAGTGCAGCGAATTTCCAAGAGCTTTTTATAATGAATGCAGCAAGCGGCTTGGCACAGGTGTTGTGTCAGTTCTCATTAGCTCAACAAGCTTCCAGGCAATACACAAGATGAAAACTATGCACAGCTGATCTATGAACTATGCTGCAATGAGCTGCAAGATGTCACTCAAAGTCTATATCCTTGATGCCCATCTTGATAAATTCAAAGAGAACATAGGAGCTTATTCAGAGGAGCAAGGTGAAAACATGATTGGATACTATATTTGGGGACTGGCTCTTGAAAGTGATATACAATGCAGTTAGAAATCCAGAAAATATAAAATTTTTGGGGGCTAATATGCACAGCATTGACCGATTGCTTATTTGAAGTAAACTATTGCTGGTTGCTATGATAAAACACAAGCACAAGTCAAAATTTTGTGTTTGATTTAAAAAAATACAAAACTTAGCGTAATCCATAGTCACAAAATCAAAGCTGAAGAGGAAGATTGGTGGTTTTTTATCAAGTTTTTATGTGAGCAGTTAAAATATAACATTTAGAACCTGGGAACAAAAATTGTGTTACATAGAGATATTAATGATAACATTTTGGAGGAGAAAATGTGTAGTAGATACACATAAAGGATGTTGTACTTGTAATTGCCTGTTTTTATTTTGAAAATAAAATAAAATTATTTTTAAAAAAAAAAAAAAAGAAAAAAAACTCCGACAGCAAGTCAATAAAAAGAAGAGGACACTAGACCCTTGGGTCGCCAGTTTCAGTAAAGAGTGCTTTCACGCCAGTTATAAGGTTTCATTAAAAGATTGCCTGAAATAAATAAACATGTCACAAAATCTGTCGTGTGGGTATAACCTAGTATAACATATTTGATGCGCCTTTAATGAAACGGCGGCAATCAACATGTGTCGTGCCCATGGCATAAAAAGCCGCCTAGTTTTTGGGTGCGACAGTTCATTTAAATAGAAGAACACACGGTGTCGTATCAAGTTTTTTTGGTGCATAAATACAACCAAAAAAATAAGTGCACACCGCCAAAGTGGGACATGATGTCCCTGCTGTGTATAAAGTACAACCAATACACATAAGAGATGTTAACTAGTGTTGAGCAATTAGCGTTGGATAACGAGATCGATCAGACTATTCATAGTACGGCCTCTATCGATAAGGTTTTTTTCGAGAAGTGAGCGTCGATTATGAGACGTATGACCATTAAAAGTCTATGGGAGAGCAACAACACCTTCATTCTTATAACCCAAACAAGGCTGGAGAAGCTGAAATATAACATCAACCAACAGACGAAATGGTATACGTGCTACATCTTAGGCAACACACTTGAGGTATAAAAGTCACAGAAAAAAAGTCCAGACCATTCACTAATCCCTGTCTTGTACAACCGCCTGACCCTTAAACCTGCATCACCCACAAATAAGAAAAGTGCCAGAAAGGCAGTATTATTGAAACCATCATCTTACTATCTGAACTGGACATTGAAATATCCTACCTGGGCCACAGCATGAGCCCAAACTGCATGACCCGCCACATTTAAAAAGTGCCGGAAAAAATAGTCCTTTACACTCACCATTTTAGTTCACTGGAACATTGACTATTACCAGCCTGCCCAGCTGATCCCAAACCTGCATGGAGAACCCCCCACAAATAAAAAGAGCACAGAAAATAGGGAGTCTTTCAACCACCATTTTAGTTTCACTGACATTGCCTATAACTGTCCTGGGCCACAGCATGAGCCCCAAACCTGAGCATGACCCCCACATTTAAAAAAGTGCCGGAAAAAGAGACTTTCAACACCATTTTAGATTCACTTGACATTGACTATACACCAGTCCTCGGGGCCACAGCATTACCCAGGGACGGAGTTACAGTTTGTGCGGTGAGAGCCCAGGCCTTGCGTCCTTCATCTATTAACACGCAGTTAAAATGCCCGAGATGACTGCAGCACGAAAACTGTCGTGCTAGAACGCAGAGTGCCGTAAGCGTAAGTTTGATAACTCCAAGCCTTCTCAGTACACAGCAATACCTTTGGTTAGCGCTTGTCCCTTACCGATGAGTGTGGACCAATGAAGCTTCACTTGGAAATACTGTTGTTAACGCTCCTGTTTACCACACACCCAGAGCCTCTTTATCTTGGCAATCTTTTTCTCATTTTACGTACAACGTGCTGAGGAAATGGTCTCTGTAACTTTGTTCTCTGTCAGTGCTCATTACTCCCATGCTCCTCTGAATAACCTACATCAGGTCAAGTTTTCCCTGTACACCCTTTTGTACAATTCAGAGGAATTTTTTAACAGACTATTTTGTACATGCCAAGTTTTTTAGTACTTAATTCTAAAAACACATTTTTAAAATAGGATGGAATCCCACCATGTCTTTGTTTCTCTCTTTTTTTCAATTTAATTAAATGGGTTGTCTCAATACAGGGAGTTGATTAGCTATGTTAAAGTTCCTGCAAAACAATTCATTATTGCAATAATGTGGTCCATTAACAGTGGTCCTACTATTCCGTTTCTGACGCTCCTATCACCCTTGAGCCACTGCTGATAATTGTGAAGAAAACAATGTCTATGTTAGAAACCACCATTGTTTAGAATAGGACCTGGTAGAATAGCTGCATGTCACAAGCAAAATTCCCCCAAAAAATTCAAAGCATGACCCTTGAGCCACTTGGACAATTGTGAAGAACCAAAAATGTCCTGTTAACCTAACAACATTTTTTTTTAGAATAGAACCACTAGTATAGCTGCATGTGTCCACAGCAAAATGCCCCCAAAAATTCAAAGCATGACCCTTGAGCCACTTTGGACAATTGTGAAGAACAAATGTCTGTTAGAAACACACATTTTTTAGGAATCAGGACCTGTATTATAGCTGCAGTAAACACACAAAATGCCCCCAAAATTCAAAGCATGAGCCCTTGAGCCACTTTGGACAATTGTTTTTGAAGAACAAATGTCTGTTAGAAACAACATTTTTTAGAATAGGACTCTAGTAAATAAAGCTCGCCTGTCCCACAAAATCATGCCCCCAAAAATTCAAGCATGAACCATCAACCACTTTTGGACACTGTGAAGAACAAATGTCTATTAGAAACAACAATTTTTCGAATAGGAACCGTAGTATAGCCTGCATTTTCAAAGCAGCAAAATGACCCAAAAAATATAAAAAATGACTTCACAGACCCACTGTTAAAAATTGTGGAGGAGAAATTCCACTTAGAAGCCACATATCTTGTAGCCAAAGGACCATTATTTATTGCTCTCTATCTCACAGCTACATGACCCAAAAAATTATAAAAATGACTTCACAGCCATTTCATTTATTGAAGAGGATTGTGAAGTAACCGGCAACTATTCGGTGACCTCGGCAATTGGGGCCACAACATCATCATAGATCCATGGCCTGATTCATCTGAAAGAAAGTCAAACGCTCCACATTATCTGTGAAAGTCCTGATGCGTTTGTCCTGTAATGACTCCCTCCACTGTGCTGAAGGTCCGCTCAAATATGACCCCAGCTGCTGGGCAGGACAACACCTCTATTGTCGTGATGAGCCAGCTCGGGCCATGTGTGCGTCCATTTTGGATACCCAGAAGTCTATGGGTCCGGACAATCCAAACACATCGGTAAGAACGGCCAGATATCGTGGCACCATGATCTTCATAAGCTGATCTCTGTGTGGGAATGTGTGCCCTGCATTGCATGCGTTGGTGAGAGAAGTAAACAAAGATTGCAAGGACACCCATGAAGGTTCTGAACACCTTAGCCTCTGCTGCCCGCACACGCTACTTGCACTCTATCTGCACGTCTACGTCGCTGATTGTTGTTACCACCGTGACATTTGGGAACGTGAAGCAGACCGCAAGATGTCTCCAGTTGATCATCAGCAATGTCTCCATTTCCTGCATTATTACTCTCTATTTGTTGGGTGGAAGGAAAGTGCTGAATTTTGTTTTGTACCGGACGATCCAGGAGGGTGGCCATAAGACCCAGTAACTGTTTGTTCATTTTTGATGGCCTAAATGCGAGGATCATGTTGAGGAAATGGACGCATCCAAGCACATCATGTGAAGAGAGCCATGATTTCCCAAGCCTCTGGGTCGAGTGGCACTAGCAAACTGAGTCTTCCACATCTTCACCACCACCTTCAAATTCCAACGCCAACCTCTTTCCAAGACAGGGACGTCGGTAACATCGGTGTCAAGGAATACCTCCTCCCTCCTTACCGCTGCCTCCGGCACAGCTTCAACACACAGCCTCAGAACTTTGCCAGAGATGATAGCAACACCTGAGAGACTGATTCGCCACCATTTGCACTAGCTCTGGACCCCGAACTCACTGCCTAATGAAACCCGATGAAAATAGTGAAACTGTCGTCCTTGTGGATTTGACGAGAGAAAGGCTCGATTCAGCATCAGTGTCCGTCTCTCCTCCTCGCAGGCGGACCCTGATTGTTTTCAGAGTGTCCAAACGATCGATTCCAAACCTAAGATCACCACAATGCTCATGCTGACAAGGCATGTCCGCACTAGACCATATTTGCGGCTCTTCAATAACTGGCAAGGATGTGCAGAGCTCTTGTCACCGTGCCTCCACTCTCGTGGTTCAACAACCCCGATGTCCGTACCCGCTGCTTGTCAGGCCATGTGTCAACATCGTATCGTACTTGCGTAAATGTCATTGCGCAGCAGCACAATCGCTGGAGCATGTGGAGGGTGGAATTCCAGCATGTTGCCAAGTCAACAATGGCGACGGTTGACGGGAGGCCCAGAGCTGAACACGCTTGCAACGCAGCCAGCTGGACGAAGCATGGGTGCAAACGGCGAAGCTGCGAACTCAGACCTTCGAGCCTTCTTACAGCCAGCGCAGATCCTGAGACCCGAACTCTTTAGAAATTACGTGGACGACACGTTCATGACACAAAATGCCAAGGGCAAGGATGTGCCAGGCCCGACGACCATTTAGGGCAAACCGGGCAATTGCCTCGGCGGGCCTATATGGTCCGGTGCCGCAGGGCCGCCCGATCGCCCCCGAGGAGGACGTGTCCCCCCGTCGGGCCCCGAGTGCCGGACTGTGTGCGCGCATACAGTGTCCGCAATGTCGCATCAGCGGACCGGGACCGGACCCCTGTTCATGGTGGCCGACAGGCCCCCCCTCGCCACACGGCGCAGGCTGGTCACAGACCCCAGCCCAGGGCAGCATCACACTCAACCCAGCCTGCACCCGCTATGCAAGCAGCGTCCGCGGCCAGAACATCAGGGATCCTACTGTTCCCGTCTGATCAGCTCGCCAGGAGGCCGCTGGCAGCGCAGCGATGTAATAAAGTCATCGCGCCGCCTCTCCACGGCCCGCACTCTGCCAAGTGAGCGGCCAACCGCTCCAAGTGAAAGAGACGGACAGTCGTGGTTCCGGGTGAGTAATACGTTTTTTATTTTTTTTTAAACTACTTTCTGTCCCTGGCTGCCTATACTGCCCCTGAATATGGCCTGGCTATATACTGCCCCCTGCCCGCTGTCTATACTGCCCCTGCCCTTGCTATATACTGCCCCTGCCCTGGCTGCCTACTACTGCCGCTGCCTGGCTCGCCTACTACTGCTCTGCCCTGGCTATATACAGACTGCCCCTGCCCTGGCAGCCTATACAGCCCTCCCCCTGGCAAATAACTCGCCCTCCAAGCTTGCCTATACTGCCCTGCCCTGGCTATATACTGCCCCTGCCCTCGCCCTGGCTGCCTATAAAGCCCCTGCCCTGGCTATATACTGCCGCTGCCCTGCCCCTTCCCTGTCTGCCTATACTGCCCCTGCCCTGGCTAGTATATACTGCCCCTGCCCTGCCCTGCCCGCCTATACTGCTCCTGCCCTGGCTGCCTAACTGCCCTGCCTACCCTAGACTGCCTATACTGCCCCCCTGGCCCTAGCCTGCTATACTGCCCCTGCCCAGCTGCCTATACTGCCCCTGCCCAGCTGCCTATATACTGCCCCTGCCCTAGCTGCCTATACTGCCCGTGCCCTAGCTGCCTATACTGCCCCTGTCCTGGCTATATACTGACCCTGCCCTGGCTATATACTGCCCCTGCCCTAGCTGCCTATACTGCCCCCTGCACCTGCTATATACGACCCTAGCCCTGCCCTGCCTATACTGCCCCTGCCCTGGCTATATACTGCCCCTGCCCATATACTGCCCCTGCTCTGCCCTGCTATATACTGTCCCTGCCCTGGCTATATACGCCCCTGCAGCTATAGTACTGCCCTGCCCTGGCTGCCTATACTGCCCATGCCCTGGCAGCCGTATACTGCCCCTGCCCTGGCTTATACTGCCCCTGCCCTAGCTGCCTATTCTGGCCCCTGGCCCTGGCTAAATACCTGCCCCTGCCCTAGCTGGCCTATACTGCCCTGCCCTGCCCTGGCTATATACTGCCCCTGCCCTGGCTGCCTATACTTCCCCTGCCCTTGCTATAAACTGCCCCTGCCCTGCCCTGGCTATATACAGGCCCCTCTCCCTGGCTATATACTGCCGCAGCCCTGGCCTGCCTAAATAGCCCTGCCCTGGCTATATAACTCATACTGGCCCCTCTGCCTCCTGGCTATATACGCCCCTCGCCGCTGGCTCCTATAATAGGCCCAACCCTGCTAATATACTGCCCCTTGTGCCCTGGCTGCCTATAATAGCCCTGCCCTGGCGTATATTCTGCCCCAGCCCTGGCTGCCTATAATAGCCCTGTAAGCCAGTCCCTGGCTATATACTGCCCCCAGCCCTGGGCGAGCCTATAATAGCCCTGCCCTGCAAATATACGCCCCTGCCCTGCTGTGCCTATAATAGCCCCTGCCCTGGCTATAATACTGCCCCTGCCCTGGCTATATGAAACGCCCTGCCCTGGTGCCTATATCCTGCCCTGCTGCCTAACTATCACTGCTACCTATACACTGCCTTGGCCTGCCTATAAAAGCCCTGCCAACCTAAACACTGCCTGGCATGCCTATACACTGTCCTGCCTGCCTATATACTGTCCCTGTCTGCCTATAAATTGGGCTCTGTCTACCTGTATACTGGCCCTGTCTGCTGAATACTGTCCCCTGCCTTGTAATACTGTCCCTGCCTACCTGTTAAACTGGCCCCTGCCTGCCTGCATGATCTGGCCCTGCTGCCTGCATACTGGCCCTGCCTGCTAATGGGGTCTTACTAATTACATGCCACTTATCTGACATTTTCTAATTTTTAGGGTCTAACAGACGCTGTTTTGGGAATTGATAGAAATCGTGCTGGAAGAGAGAGGAGTCTAAATGTATATGTTGTAAATTATACAGAGACGAGTAGTGCCCACTAGAAGAAGACCTTGCAATGCTGTAACCGAACAGAGAGAGAAATGGAAGGACACAACAAGGGAAGCGTCAAGGAGTTTTTTGGCCGATGCAGAAGAAAAAGAGAAGAGAAAAACTCCCATCAGATATGACGTCTCCTGTGAGTCCCTGCTGTCCCAGGGGTAAGTTTACTTCTTTTTTGAATCATGCTGTATTCATGTGATGGTGACCTGACTACTGGGAAGTGAATAGGTTGTAGTTATGTTGTGCTTAATGTAGTGTCATTGCGGGCTGTCCCTGATTGTAAAGCAAGTGCACACCTGACTCTGTGATGAGGGGTTTCTCTGCACCACTGATTCTCTCTTGCTTGTGTTAGGGGGCTCTACACACAAGCGGTTTTTGGATGCATTTTTTGATGCGTTTTTTTTGTGGTAAAATGATCAGCATTAACTGCCTCCTGCCTTTCTTCACAAGAAACCAGCACCGAAAACCCATCAAAAAATGCACAAAAACGCTCCTAGTGAAAGCAGCTTTATATGTAGTTTATTTTTGACAGTGGCGAGTGCGAGAACTAGGACATTTTTTAAGCGGATATAGTATGTGGGCTGCCTGGGGCTTAGTGCCAGGCTGATTTTTATTCCTCATCCGCCCTGGATTGCTCCAGCCTACCGATATCTTAAGGGCCGCCAGCAATTTTCGCCCTTATCGCCACACCACCTTCCTGCACAAGTTTCTTGTCCCACCCAGCCACGCGCGGCTTCCTCGTTGCTGTAGCGAGCCGTCCACCACTCCTGACCTGTGTGTGGAACGTCCTCCAGGCAGCATTAATTTCCAACACGGCCTGGTGTCTCTGGCACTGATGCCACCAAGGACCTTGGAGCAAGAGCCCGGCACCATCCCTGCGGTTTAGAAGTAATAGTGGTGCGCCGAGCCCTGAGAGCCACCGTCACCCCAAGACATCCACCCAGCTCACCCAGTGAGCTGTCACAGAGATATAGCGGCCTTTGGCCTTCTTACTCAGACCATGTTCGGGTGAGATGGACTATTTCGACACAGATGCAGACACGCGCTTGACATTTTGATGACACGTGGCTGGCAAATGAGCCAGGACGGCTTTTTCTGGCAAAGACATCCAGCTCGCATCTGGTATTGGGGCAGGCGAGGGCCATGAACGAGCAGAACCCATCTGTGTCCACCAGACGGAAAGAGCAACATTTCCAAGGCCAAAAGCCTGCGCAATGCCGACATTCAGGCCTTTTTGGCTTTGGATGGTTTGGGTTAAAGTGTTTCTTCCTGCTCCCAAACGGAAGACAAAGCTGGGCTGCTAACTGGCCGCTGTCGGCGTGGCATGTCGTCAAACTTGGCAGGAAGGAGAAGGGTAGGAAGGGTCCGGTGGTGCTGGTTGTAAATCGGGCGACCGGTGGAGGCTGAAGCAGGAGGCCTGATCACGATCATGAAACTCAGAAGACATGGGCAGCTTAGGAATCTTGTGGTGGCTGTAGGAGGAGATGCGGAGACAGAGGGTGTGCCAGTGGTTGGAGGCCCGGCGTCGGTCTGGCCTTTTTTGCCAAACGTGTGTCCCTCCATATTCAACTCATGCATTCGCTGCATGTTACTAGACATGTTGGTTGTGGTTAAACCACTTAAGGTTCTTGCCTCTACTTAATGCGTTGTTACGGCAAAGTCGGCATATGACATCGCTGGTGAATCAAGGCTTGCTCAAATAAGGCCCAGGCTTGAGAGACCCTGGACCTTTTTAACGGCGATAATAGAGCTAGGAGCGTGGTTTGCGCTGACCGTGGCTGGCGAATCAATCAGCGACTTCTGCGACCGCCCTCTCCTCTCCCTTTTTTGGCGAGACCCCTATTGACACTACCCATCGTCTTCCTCCTGGTCCACTGATGAAGCCTCGCCAAGCAAATACCTGGCGTAAAAGACAGATGGATCCTCAATGTCGTCATCATACATCATCATCACACAGTGACTTGGTCCGTCCTGACTTTCTGCATCCAGAAGTGCGGCTAAAAGCAAGGGGGACTGCAAGGCGTTTGCCGACCCCGCCCCGGATTTTGCGATTGACCGCTTCCTTCACCTCCTCTGAAGGCATCAGTACTGGGCGTCCAGAGCAGACTAAATCATCCTCTTGATCTTTTAACATGCCTTCTGACCCCAACCGCAGTTTTGTCATCAAAGAAGGTCTTCCAGACAATGGATTATCAACAGTGGTGGGTACACGAGTGACATTTGGGCTGCTTCATGTTGTGATCGGATGCTGATGATGCTGATGACGACATTTGGTGGCCGTGACTGCGAGGACGAGGAGGTAGACTGCTAGATCCGGTTTGCATAACCTCGAAGGACTGATTGCGACGATGTTCGTTACTTAGATTCACGGCCCCGACCCAGCGATACAGCCTGACGTCCTGCAAAACTGACGATCCGCGGCATGCATGACGTTTTGTCAGCCAGCACTGGAAGGAGCACCTTCTCTTCGTACCTTCTAGCCTCCATCGAGCAACCCCCTCATTGCTCGCTTACCACCTGATTTCGCTCCATGTATCAAAATAAGTAAAAATTTGAGAAGGTATGGAATAGGTTTGAAAGTTCTCTATTAAAAGACGGCAGATCACAGCTATGTCTTCAAATCCCTCTAATCAAACAAAAATTGCTGGATTCAAATTTAACTGTCAAGGTGTCTATCAACAAATCTGGTATGGCGAAAAAAAAGACCAAAAAACACGTATCTGTTAGTTTTTGGTATATAAACGATATTTTTTTGCACCTTTCAATTCACCTGTGTGAATTGAATTGCTTATTAAGATTAACGTAGATGCTAGCGTCAATGATCAATGCTGGGTGTGCAAAAGTCAAAAAACACGTAACTGTTATGTTTTTTGATATAATAAACGGTATTTTTTGCACCTTTCAATTCACTTGTGAAATATTAGAATTGCTGTTTTAAGATTTATCGTAGGTGCTGCGATCAATGAACAAAGAGCTTGGTGCGCACAGTCAAAAAACACGTAACTGTTATGTTTTGGTATAATAAAACGATATTTTATTGCACCTTTCAATTCACCTGAGTTGATTAGAATTGCTGTTTTAAATTACGTAGATGCTGTGTCAATGAACAATGCTCGGTGAGAAAAAGTCAAAAAACACGTACTGTTATGTTTTGATATAATGAAACGGTATTTTTTTGGCACCTTTCAATTCACCTGTGGTGAATATAGAATTGCATGTTTTAAGATTTACGTAGATGCTGCGTCCACTGAACAATGCAGTGGTGCCAAAAGTCAAAAAAACAAAAACACGTAACTGTGATGTTTCGTACATAGCAACGTATTTTGGCAACAAACAAACCCTGTGCTGGCCTACAAGAATGTGTATTGTAATTTAACTCAAGGTGGATATATCAACAGTCACATTGTAATGGGTAAGAATTGAAAATGAACACCTATCTGAAATGTATACTGATAATAAAAGTGATTTTCAGCTAACAAAGAGACCTGCAGTACTAGAATGATGTTAACCAATATAAGTTCAGGCCTGTGGCCCCAATATCCAGGAAAAATTTCAATAGCAAACTGTTAATAATTAAGATATTCACTACAATGTCTACACTAAGTCCTTGGTAAATTTCTTTATCCAGTGTTCTTTTATAGATAAACTTGTCTGTGTCGCCCCGCGGGGGCCCCCCCCCCCGCTCCCACCGCCGTGATTACAGCGGTAGATGCTGCTTAAATTCTCTATCTAACTACATACAAACTTCAAATCTCCTAATCTAACTAAATGGAAGGATCACAGCTAATAGTAGAGGTTTCACTGTGCAGAAATAGAACTAATTTCGCGAGGCTGAGTTTGGCCACAGGCCGAGCGCAGTCCTAAACCCTATGAGACGCTGAGAATACACTGATGCAGAAACAGGAAAGCGCTGTTCTATGTAAAACGAGGTCATGTGATTTTTTCCAGCCAATCGCAACCATACACATCCCAGTCATACGTCGCAGCACACATCTCACCCTGCTCTATTCTGTAATCTGATTTTTGCTGGCCGCCCAAATTCCGGAAGCGCCGGAAAAGCGCGATCTAATAGATGATGCTCAGATTTAACCTTAATATCGCATGATCTGGAAATTTCAATTCACCATAAAAACCATGCCGATTTTCAACTTTGTCCGATAAAAAATCGCTCAACACTAGTTATATTAATTTTATTTTACTAGTGTGAGCGATTCGTTGGCTATCGACATCGGTAGGGGATTACGCGAATATCCGATAGGTCGGCCCACCATCGATAAGGTTTTCTGATAGTGAGTCAGTCGATTAAAAAAAAAATTTGGGGAAAAAAAGGCCCGGGATTGGGACCCCCCAAAATTAAAAAAAAGTCTATGGGAGAGCAGCAACACTTCATTCTTACACCCCAAACAGGGCTGGAGAAGCTGGAATTAACAGTCCCCCCCCCCAGCAACGAGTCAAATGGATACTTTCAACAATCTTAGGCAACACACTTAGTGCTATAAAAGCCACAGAAAAAAAGTCACACGACACACCATTCACATATTCCTGTCTTGTACCCACACATGACCCTTAAACCTGCATCACCCACAAATTAGAAAAGTGCCAGAAGGCATATTAATTTGAACCATCATTTTTACGTGACTGGACATTGAATATCCCTGTCCAGGAACGCAGCATGAGCCCCAAACCTGCATGACCCCGACATTTAAAAGTTGCCGTAAGAAGGAGTCTTCAACCCTATTTTAGTTTTCACTGTACATTTGACTATCCCTGTCCCCTGGCCACAGCATGAGCCCCAAACCTGCATGACCCCAGATTAAAAAGTGCCGGAAAAGGAGTCTTTCAACCACCATTTATTTTACTGGACATTGACTATCCCTGTCCTGGGCACAGCATGAGCCCCAAACCTGCATAAACCCTAGATTATAAAGTCCGGAAAAAGGAGTCTTTCAACCTACCAATTTTTAGTTGAACTGGACACGAACGATGTCTGTCCTGTACCGCAGAAACCATTAAACCTGTCTGACCCACAGATATTAAAAAAGTTGCAGGAAAGGAGTCTTGAACCACCATTTTATTTCAACTGACACTAACTAAATCTGTCTGTACCGCAGAATGACCTTTAAACCTGTCTGACCCACAATTAAAAAGTGCCGGAAAAGTAGTCTTTCAACCACCATTTTAGTTAACTGGACATATACTGTCCCTGTCCTGGGCCACAGTTATGACCATTAAACTGTCTGAACCCCCAGATTAAAAATTTGCCTGGAAAAAGGAGTCTTTCAACCGATACTGCCATGTCCTCTGAAATAACCTACAACTGGTCAAGGTTTTTCCTGTTAACCTCCCTTGTACAATCAGTAGAAATGTTTTTTACCGGAGCTATTTTGTACATGCAATTTTTTAGTAGATTTAATTCAAGAAAACACATTATTTAAAAATAGGATGTAATTCCCACCATGTCTTTGTATCTCTTTTTTCATTGTATTAAAAGGGTGTCTACAATACAGTGATCTGCTACTATGTTAAAGATGATTCCTGCAGTTGCATTAACCACTGAAGAGACAGACTGGCGACGCTGTTCGTTACGAGATTCACAGGCCCTGACCCAGCGATGACGCCTGACGGTCTGCAACTGACGATCCGCTGGCATGCGTGATTGTCGCCAGTCACTGGAAGGAGCACCTTCTCTCGTACCCTACCTCCCATGTCCTACCCCCCTCTTTGCTCGCTTACCACCTGAATTTCGCTCCATGTTCAGAAAATAAAATATGATTAAGGTATGGAAGAGTTTTGGAAAGTCTCTATTAAAAGACGGCAAATCATAGCTATTCTCAAAACCCATCAATTAAAACAAAATTTCTGGGATTCAAATATAACTTCAAAGTAGATCTATCAACAAAGCGGCATGCGCCAAAGTGAAAAAACACTATCTGAAATGGTATTCGGATAATAAAAGGTACTTTTGGCCCTAACAAATACACCTGAGGCGACCTACAGATTGCTGGATACAAATATAACTCAAAGTAGATCTATCACAAAGCTGGCCAGCGCCACAGTGAAAAAACACGTATCTGAAATGTATTCGGATAATAAAATATTTTTGACACCTATCAATTCACCTGTGTTGACTAAAAAATTTCAGTATTCACAATTAATGCAAGGTCCTCAATGAACAAAGCTGTAAGCGCCAAAGTAAAAAAAAAACACAAATCTGTAATGTATACTATAATAAAAGGTATTTTATTGGCACCTATCAATTCACCTTGTGTAACTACAGCATTGCTGATTCCAAATTTAACTGTAAGTGCTTCTAATCAACAAATCAGGTACTGGCAAAAGATGCAAAAAAAACACTATCTGTAATGTATATCGTATAATAAAAGGTATCTTTTGCACCTATCAATTTCACCTGTGTGCTACAAAATTGCTTGTATTCAAATTTTAACTGTCAAAGTAGATCTATCCACAAAGGCTGGCCCTCGCCAAAGAGAAAAAACACGTATCTGAAATGTATTCGTATAATCAAAATTTATTTTTTTGGCACCTATCATTCACCTGTGAGTGACTAAAAAATTTCAGTATCACATTTAAGTGCAAGTGCCTCAATGAACAAAGCTGTAGTGCGCCCATGTCTCAAAACACGTATCTGAAAATTTATTCGATATTACAAGGTATTTTTGGCACCTATCAACCTGTCTACTTTGCTGATTCAAATTTAAGTACAAGGTGATATATCACAAAGTGAATGAGGCAAAATTAAAAAGTAACACGCTATCTGAAAAGTAAACAGAAAATAAAATTAGGAGTATAGCACTAACAGAAGAGATCCTGCAGTTCCTAGAAAAGATGATTGTATCTCTAATAAGTTCAGGCTGCCAATATCCAGGAAATATTTCATAGAAACTGTTAATAATAAAGCTAATGCAATGTCTACACTAAGTCATGGTGAACTTTATTCAGTATTCTTTATAGAGCTTGTCTATTCGTATAATACAAGATATTTATTGCATCTTTCAATTCACCTGTGGTGACTAAAAATTTGCTGGAGTTCAAATTTAAGTGCAAGGTGAGATATATCAACAAAAGTGAATGGGCAAAATTGAAAATGAACACCTTTCTGAAAAGTATACCAGATATTAAATGTGGAATTTGCATCTAACAAAGAGACTTGCATTACTAGAAAATATGTGTATCCTATAAGTTCAGGCTGACCCAATATCCAGAAATATGTTCAATAGAAAACTGTTTAATAATAAAGCTATTGCAATGTCTACACTAAGTCTTGTGAACATTATCCCGTAATCTTATAAGCTTGTCTGTGTTCGCCCCCGGGGCTCCCCCTCCGCTCCCCCCCGTGACATTATCAGCCGTAGATGCTCCTTTAAAATTCTCTATACCTACTATATAAAAATCACCAAACACAAAACTAACTAATGTAAGGATCACAGCTAATAGTAGAGGTTACGCTGTGAAGAAATAGAAAATTTCGCTGAGCTGTTGGACACAAGCAAGAGCGCACGTCCTTCTGCTCTGAGACGCTGAGAAACACTGAGGCTGAACAGGCAACCAGTACTATGTAAAACGAGTCATGGATTGTTCAGCCAATTGCAACCATACACATCCCAATCATGACGTCGCACACACAACTCACCCTGCTCTATCCTGTAATCTGGATTTGCTGGCCACCAAAATTACAGGAAGCGCCGAAAAAGGCGCGATCTTATAGACTGATGCAACGATTAACCTAAATTATCGCATGATCTAAAAAATCCGATCACCATAAAAACTGTGCCGATTTCAACTTTGTCGATAATAATCGCTCAACACTATTGTTACTGGTGGAGTACTCAATAAAATATTTGTTAAAATAGAAAAAAATTAATTTTTCTTATGTTTTTGTGGATTTAAATTGACATTAAGGCTATGTTCACACGGCTTAATTGCAGGACGAATTTCGGCCCACATTATACGGAGTGTGGACGGGGGTGGTGAAGGAGCAGCGGCGTCAGCTGCGGCCCCAATACGACATAGCTTTAATCCAAGGCATATACCCGTAATAAGTTAAGCATGTCACTCCCTCTCCGCTCGCGTATTGTGCAGCAGGGAGAGGAGCCGTAATCCATAGTTCTTTATGAGTTTACTGTGGATTACCGTAATGACTGGGACAGATTCAGCCCTAATTTCGTGCAGTACGGCGAAAATTACAGGCTAAAAATACGTCCCAAATAAGCCGGGGAACGGCCCAAAAACCCAAATTTTGGGATCAAACCAGTCTTACATTTTTTCTTCCACATCAAAACAACCCAATTTTTTTTTCTTTTTATGGTTGACTGATCATTTGGGTTTTCGTATGTTACTGAGCCCTATTTTTTTAACCGAGTGACTCTCTTTAAAGATCTATAGGGTGGTTTCAATTGATCTTTCGAAAGGGACATTTAAAAAAACGGAAAATGTTTTTTTAAGAAGACCAAAATTTTTTATATGAGGTACTGATCTGGGGATAAATTTGGTTTTATTTTTTATTTAATTTTTTTGTCAGTACAAAACAATGGGTCACTGATAATTTTTATTACAGTCTGACTGTGTGAGATTTTCTACTCTTTTCAGGGATTTTTGAATAAGTCCTTTTGGGTACTTTTTTCTTTCAAACTTTCTGTAATCCTTTGCTTGTTTCTGGGAAATAACTGCTTCGGGCAATTTTTTTCTGATGTTCCCCAGTTTTTTCCATATGGGTTTTTTTTCCCACTTTTTGTAATGGGAAAAATAGCAGTCAAGAAAACTATTAGCGTCCACTGACTTAAAAAAAAATTTTTAAAGTTTAATTGTTTTGGGGCCTTTCTTGATTTTAAAGTCCCCAAAAACATTTCTTTGTCTCTATCCTTGGGGTTAGCTTATACCCCGTATTTTTAATTTAATGGGTTTATAAAAACGCAATTGTTCTTGTGTAAACCAACCCCCCGAAGAAGGTCATCCCTACGTTTAAACAAAACTAGTGCTTGGGAATATTGACAGCAAGATGACCTCTTCTTTGAACAACCCATAAATAGGGTTGCGTAGAAGGCCCATTCTGGTCCCCATAGCTGTACTTTTACTTGTTTTTTAAATTTTTTCAGGGGATAAATACCCCTTTTAAACCCTAAAAATGTAGAAAAATAAAGAGGGGTAGATTTTTTCAGTAAAATTGCTAAATAATAACATAGAATCCCTTCAGCTTTTCAGTATAGGACCCTAAGACATAGTGTCCCAGTTAGATCAGGAGAGGTGCGGGACTTAAACTTAGTGATGTCTCCAAAGTTGGTTCGTCTTGCTGCTGTAGCTCAATAAGTTGGGAGATATCTCCTTGAATATAGGGGGCATTTTCCCTACAAAATAAATCAAACCCTAACAGGGCAGATCTAAAAAGGTCCAGTCCAAATTCTGCATTTCAAACCAAATATTTCACAATGACGTATATGACAAACCAAGGGCAAACCCCATAAAATTTTAATCACCGACTCCACTAGGACGAAATACTCCCGCATTGTGATCTCCTTCTTTTATCTCAGAGAGACTATGGAAAAGACTGAGGGAAAGCGAGGGGCAAGACTCCACCAAAACAAAACTTTTTTAAATTAAACAAACTTAAATTAAAATATTACACCCTTTTTTAGATCAATTATTTTAAGGTATGATAATTATTTTAAATTTTGGGGATGTAATTTTCCATCAATAAGGAATTTAGATGCCGCATTCAACAGGGGCACATCTTGGCGTTCTTTTGAAAAACAATTAAATAAGTCAAGGTATTGTATGTTTTTGGGGAACTGGATGAAGTCCGTCACGAAACGCCCTTTCCCAAAAACAACCCCCTTTTAATCATGCTGATTCTTCTCGTGACGTAGGAGTTTACGAGAAGACCCATTAAGATTTTTTGATTTTGCTCCGATATCCCCCAAGTTTGGAAAAATTAATTGTCACAGCACAACGCAGCAGACCTTTTTTCAACCCATTCTCAATTTGAAGCTCCAGGGGTGTCTTCTATTGTAAACCCCAAAAGGTTAGGTTTTTTATAACTAACAATCACAATGTGGAAACTCCATTTATTGCACTGGGGTGCGCGTCTTTTTGTCCCCACCCCTACTTCTTCTGACCCTCTAACCAAAAAACCCCCCTTCCATCTAGAGCACCTGCTAAAGTTTTGCAGTGAAAAAGTACTGTTGATAAATTGTAAGGTGCTATTTTGGTCCATATGTCAAAATTTGAACAACATAAAGAAGGACTGTTTAAAATCCCAATTCAAACTAAAAACCCCTAAATTTAAGATAAGAGATGGTCTCATTTAGTTCATTTAAAAAAAAAATGTAAATAAATTTTATGTTCATCCTGAAACATCAACCAAATGCCAAATAACTTTAGTAGTATATTCATGGGAACAAATGTTTGTAAAAAAAAAACGTTTTTTGTTAGGGGCTTCTTTTGTATTTTATGTAAAACTTGAAATATTTGATACGGGGGGGCCCAGGATCTGATCTTCATTTCAGTTCATAACCTGGATTCAGTTAAAGAAGGCTAGAAAACAAATACCGTAAAATTGGCTGCCAGCAATTAAACCTTAGAAATACCTTTTTTTAAGAAAGACCGTAATAAAAACGAAAAAGTGTGTTCTTTTTTTCAACATGTCAGACAGGTGATGTTTCAGCTCACACACTGAGCTTTTCTTTAAAAAGAAATATTTTTTCAAAACCCCAAAAAAAACACTCACCGGGCCACTTTTTTTAGGTACCCATGCAGTAAAGGTTGGACCCCCTTTTGCCTTCAGAACTCCCTCAATTCTTCGTGGCATAGATTCCACAAGGTTTGCAAAAAGATGCTCAATTGGGACCAAGGGGGCCCCAAAAGGTCCCAGAAAATATTCCCCACACCATGACAAAACCCCCACCACCTAACCTTTGATACAAGGCGGGATGGATCCAGCTTTCATTGTTGACCCCAAATTTCGACCCTCCCACCAATGCCGCGCAGAAATCAGACCATCAGACCAGGCAATTTTTTTCCAACTCTACTGCCCCAAATTTTCGATGATTTTGGGCAAATGGGGGGCCCAGTTTCCTTTTCTTAGCTGAAAGGGGTGCACCCGGGTGATCTTCTGCTACTGTACCCCATCTCCCTAAAAGTTCGCCGTACTTGCTTCAAGATGCTCTTCGCCTCCCTTTTGGTTGTAACGGGTGGCTATTTGATCACTGTTCCTTTCTTCACTCGAACCATCGCCCATTCTCCTTTGCCTCTGGCATCAACAAGGCTTTTTCCCCCACGGACTGCCCCGCTCACTGGATTTTTTTTTTTTTCGGACCATTCTCGTAAAACCCAGAGAGGTTTGGCGGAAAACCCCAGGAACACATTTTCTGAAATACTCAGACCAGCCCTTCGGGCACAAACACCATCCCAATTTCAAATGCACTCAAATCACCTTTCTTCCCCATACTTCTGGGTTTAACTGCAGGAATTGTCTTGACCAGCACATGCCAAAAAGCACTGAGTTGCCCCCATGTGATTGGGGCTATTAAATTAAGTGTTAAACGAGCAGGGGGGCGGTTCCCTAAAAAGGGGCCGGTAGTGTATATCCCCACAAAGAAAAATTGTTGGCATCCTTCTATTAAAGAAGGAAAAACCCACAATGGTTAATGAAATAACTTGAAACTGACAAAAGTAATGAATTTAAATTGACTGAAAATCAACTAATCAAAATCAGACATTACTTTTGTATTGTGGTTCATCTGAAAAATTAAAACAAAAAAACTAATGAAAATGGACCAGACAAAAATGTTGGTACCCCTAACTTAGTATAATGGTACCTTGACTTAAGAGCATCTTGACTTAAGAGATTTTTGAGGTAAGAGCAGGCGCTTGGTTCATTTTTTGCTTTCAGTTAAGAGTGAATATTTGGTGAAGATGAATAAAGCAGGCTGCTTTCACAGCCCCGCTCAAAACTCCTCACTATAGCATTCGTGATTTTAAACAAGAATCTGCTCAGCAAACCACTCCCAAAAACACAACATTGTGAAAACCCACAACAATTAAAGGGGGAAAAAAAAACGGAAAAAATTTAAGTCAGAATGATCTCCTCAACCCCTACTCTGCAGCATCTCATCTGTTTTTGGGGGAATACCTTAATTAAAATAGTTTATTTCTTTACATTTTCTTTTGTTATAATGTATATAGTATATTTATACAATGTAGTGTACATGTTTGTTAATAAACATGTAAAACAAAATTGTGGTGGTTTTGGGGTACGGGAAAAATTTTTAATGAGATTCAATTCATTCAAATGGGAAAATTTGTTTTTGATTAAGAGCGATTAGAATTAAAGGGGTTGTCTCACTACACGATTAAAACTTTACCCATCCATTTTTCCGGGTTTCATTTTTTAATTCAGTCCGGTTTTTTTGACAACGGCTTCTACGGGCCTACATGATGACTGCTGGGACCCATCTTAGCTAAGCACCAGCGCGCCAGCCTACAGGGGAGATCAATCAGGGGCTGTAGCTATATCCTAAGTACTGATAAGCCAACAAAGGGGATATCTCAGAATATGTAGGACACTGATAAGAACATTAACCTAAAAGCAATCCTTGTAGTGAGACAACCCCTTCAAAAGCAAGGTCACAAAACAAATTATACTCATGGTACCACTGTATTTTGTTGCACAGCCTTTTGAGACAATCACTACAAACAAACGATTTGTGTAACTTTCAATGAGACTTCTACACTGTTCACAGATATTTTGCCCACTCATTCATGAGCAGTTTGGGTTCTGTTGGTTTAAAATTTGGGTTTTCTCCAACGGGCTTTTTAAAAAGCTCTCTCCACAGATGTTCAATTGGATTTAGATAAAGACTCATAGAATCCACTTCAGAATACTTTGCTTTTAGCCATACTTGGATGCTTTTAGCTGTGTGTTTTTGGTCGCATTCTTAGAGCACCCATGACCGTGTTTTTAAGACCAAGCCTTTTAATAATTGGGCGGGACTTTAAAACCCCAGAATCCATACAAAATTGAATTTCATTGAACAACAAAACAGATTAAAAATAAAAGCCCTGCCAGATGCAGAAAAAATCATTCCTAAAAAAACCCCACCCTCTTCCAGTCGGCCCAGTGGGAGAAGTTTTTCTTTTCTTTGCAAGCTTTTTTTTTTTGCATCTGTGGGACATAGAGGGGGTTTTTTTGGGTTTTGCCAAAAAGGGCTTCATTTTTGTTTTATTTTTTTTGGAAGGACTTTCTCCCAGAAGCTTGTGGCTTGTCAAAAAGCTTTTTGGAAATTTTCCATTGTCGCTATTATATTTTTGTTTTTTTTCATAGTGATTTTACATTCGTCGCCCTTTTATTAACTCCCTTGGGCAAAGCCAGTAAAAGTTTATGGGATCAATGCTAATGTACCATGACCTTGGATTTTCACCTCTAATTTTTTTTTGGAATTTGTTTTTGGGCTCTTTGGGCCAAACCATTTGTATTTTTTTGTTTGTCTTTTCAATTTGTCATAAATTTTCCTGTTGTGGCCAGGGAGGCTGGTTGCAGTTCTATATATCTTATTTTTCTGAATATAATGTGCATCTGTAGTAACAGGAACAGTAAGGGTGTTTGGGGGTTGGGGTTATGTCTTTTCCCTTTTTAAAACCCAATTTTTTGCCATAAATTTCCCTATCTAATCCCCGGGAAAAAAAATTCCCTCTCCCCCTTAGCCTACTTTGGTCAATGTGGTAAACACCATGATAGTAAACAACACGCAACAAACAAATAAAGTCACTTCGGCTGCTTACACCATATAACAATGCCGTTTTCCCTCTGTATTGAAAATTTTCCCTTCTTTTAAATTCCAAAAAGGGACGCCGGCCCCCTCTAAACTGGAAAAAAATTTTGGCGTTTCAAAAATTGGGCTGCCATCCCGCCCCTTTACAAATCAAAAAAACCCAAAACACCGGGAACCCTTCCGGCGAAAAAACCTTTCCCCAACAATTTTATTTCCCCAAATATTGGCTCCCGGGACAGCAGAAATGTACTAATAACCCCAAATTGGTGGGGGGTTTTCGGACCAAACAAGGTTCCCTTGGGTTCCACCCAAAACTTTCTCTTTTTTAAATTTCACAAACATTTAAAACCCTTTTTAAAATCAAAATTACAAAGCACATTTTGCAAGGGGCGTTAACAAAAAAAGGGAACCCTTACATGGAAATCTCTAAGCATATTAAATCACCAGGGCATAAAAATTGAAAAGGGACATTCCCCCTCCATTTTTTTCCAAAAATTCCCATCACGGGAATAAATCTATTGAAAAACATATTTTCCTTTTGCTTAAAAATTTTAAATTTGCCCATTAAATTATTTAATCCCATCAAACCAGGTTTTCCAATCACCACGATAAATATATGCCAAAATTACTTTTTTTTACGGGAAACATTTGCATTTAAAATCCCAACTTGTTTTGGACTAATGGTTTAAACCCAATAGGTCAGGGCGCCAAATTCAAAAACCTTGGGGAATAAAGGGGTGTCACCAATCTCACCATTTTATCCCATTTCCCCTCCCGTGGGGGGTTTAACTTAATTTCCAATTCCCTCCACATTTATGTGTTGAAAATCCCTCCCCCTCCCATGAAAACATCTACAAAACCCCCTCGGGGGCCCCTGAAATTTTGCCCCCGGCCATTGCGGATCCCCCGTGTGTTTTTAAACCAACCTATGCTTGATTTTTTCTGACCCGTGCTCCCCAAGGGTAATTTAAAATTTGCATTTGGTACTTTGTAAATAATAAATTTGGGCATGGAATCGTTTTAATCCCCAAACCCTTTAATTCTTTACATTTAAAATTTTTTAGTGTTTAAACTGTTCAAAAAAACTCACCCTTGAAAACCTAAAAGGGGGCACAATTTTCAACCAACTCCCACCACAGGGAAAAAATCCTCTATTTTGGGAAACCCAAAAATTGGTTTTAATTTTTTTTGTTACTCATATAAAAAATTGGGGATATCTAAAGTTGGCCAAAGGTTTCCCACGTTTAGCAAAAAACCACTTAACCCCCTTTTCCACATAGGGGTCTAAAAATCGTAAATTTTTTAAAAAAAGATTTTTTTTAAACATCAAAATCCCACTAAACTAGGGGAAAAATAAATTTGTTTTATTTTTTGGGGCCCCTTTCCCCTTATCTTTCCCGTTTTTATCAAAGAAATTTTGGGGTCATCCCACAAACCTTTCTCAAAGGCCTGTTCAATAAGGGCTGGTGAATACCCTCGGCCAATGGGGTTTTTAAATCAATTTTTTCCCTTCCCTCCTTCGGGAAGTTTTCCGTCAAATTTGAGCAGGCTCTTCTTGCCCCAATGTATTCACCTGTGGGGATCCCCGCTTTTGAAAATTATAGGATGGCTACTTGTCCCTGAAAAGGTTTTTTTCCGAAATGGGGTTTTTCAAAAAATGTCCGAAAATTAACTTTCCCTAATTCTGGGAAAACCCTCCAACTCCAAATAAAAGGAACCAATTTTTGGTTTAAATCAGGGTTTTGGGGGGGAAAATTTTCAATTATAGCTTTCCCTATTGGGATGTCTAAAACAATTTTGGGGGAGGGATGCTACATGGGTGACCCCCATATAAAAAAAGGGGTCATCGATGTAGCCCCCTCCCCAACCAATAGCATCCCCGGGGGGGTTTTGGAAAACCCATAAAAAAACTTGTTTTTAAAAAACCACGCCATATAAAAATTTGGGCAATTGTGGGGGACGCAGGGGCACCCGGGGGGCCCCCCCAAAAATTGCAGAAAAAAAGAACCATCGAAATTTTGAAAAAATTTAATTCCAGAAGAAAGTTTATCCCCTTTTTAAAGATAAAGATTTTTAACTCCTGACTGTTTTTTCCCCTTATTAAAATTTCCCAAAAAATTTTTCTATAGCCAAAATTGCTAACTGATTTGGTATATTAGAATAAATTTAACTATGTCACAGCTCAACCAGATGTATTTGGGGGTTTTCCCTTCAAAATCCTAAAAAAGCCTTAAATTACACCGTACAAACCCTTTAGGTAGCCCGGAAATACACTGAACAAAAGGGTATGAGAGGCAATTTGGTCCACCCAACCACTCTTTTTCCCCCACCAAAGACCCATTACTAAAAATAAGGGGTGACATAGTTTAGGGAGAAAGATTTTTTTATGTTTTTTGGAATCCCATAAAAAATTGGTATGGGGGATTTTTTCTCAAAAAGGTAACCTTTCTGTTTTTCTAAAACATACTTAAACTATCCTTGATGTTAATCGCTTTTCAAAAGACTTTTAACTTTTTTAAAAGGTATTTTCATAATAAAAGATAAATAAATTGGGCAAAATTGTATTTGGTTTGGGATCCCAAAGGTTAGGAAATGCCTTAATGAATAGAAAATTTAATCTTTTCTGAGCAAAGATCATTAAGGGTTTTGAAAGATTTTCAGGGGAAAATGGGGGGGAGTGGAGGGAAAAAAAAAAATTTGAATGTATGCCAAATAATAATTTAAAACCAACAGTTTTACCCTTCCCAAGCCAGAGTCCCCCCCCCCTTGGATTCAAATTTCAGGTAGCCAAGGATAGAGACCCCAAAATTATTAGATAAACAAACTAAAAAGCTTCAACTTTGAGGTAATTTGACATCATCCCAGAAAAGAAACACTTGGGGAATTAAAAGCCAATAATATTTTTAAATTTTTAAAAAAAATTTAGATAAAGGTAGACAGAAGTAGTGTTTTGGGTGTAAAAAGTATAAAAAGTTGGCTTTGGAATTTTGGATGATAGAAATACATACCGTAAAATTGGAAAAAGGGTCCAACACAAAATCTTCTAAAACAAACTTTTTTTAAATTATTGGAGGAAGGGGTTTTGGTTTTGGAAATATTTTCAAAAAAAAAGAAAAAGGTTTTTCCTTTTTGAAAATTTTTTTATGGGATTCCCCAAAACACAAAAAGAACCCCTTTTCCCCCCAAAAATATGTCCCCCTTATCTCTTTTTAAAGGGGCCTTTTAAAATGGAAATTGAGTGGGTTGGGGGGGGAAAACTTTCCCCCCAAACCCCCTAGTTAATGTCTTCCCGGGGAAAACCCAAGAGATAGTACGAGTGTAAAATTGGGAAAGGGTTTACAAGGGTTTTTGAAAGGAACTCTTTCACATCGGTTTTAGCCCCTGACAGAAGTTTTTATATACTCTTAATAATCACCCCTCCGAGCAATTTTTTGGCCCAAAAGAAATTTTTTTTTGAACTGAATAAAAGGGGGAAAACAGTCAGGGGGTTAAAAAAACCCCTTTTTCAACAGACATAAACTTTCAAAGGAAAAAAATTATTTCAAGGGTTTTATGGTTTTTTTTTTTTCCGCAATTTTGGGGCCCCCCCTGGGTGCCTCTGCGCCCCCCAAAAATTGCCAAATTTTTTTAAAAATGGCGGTTTTTGGGAACCCAAGTTTTTTTATGGCCTTCCAACCCCCTTTGGGATCTATAGTGTGGTATTTTGGGGCTACAAACGATGACCTCTTGTTTTTTTTGGGGTCCCCGATGTACAACCCCTCCCCAAAATTTTTTAAAGACTATAAAAAATGCATATAACCTTTTAAAATTTAACCCCCCCCACTTTATTTAAACCCAAAACTTCCCCTTTTTGATTTGGAGTTGGGGGGTTCCCCCCGAAATTTAAGGAAAGTTCCCTTACGAAAACTTTTTAGAAAAACGCATTTCGGGAAAAACCCCCATTACAGGCGACAATTTGGGCCCTCCCCCTTTTTTTTACCAAAAGGCACCGGGTTTCCCACAGGGGAATTTCATTTGGGGGCAAGGGAAAAGCCCGTTTATTAGACGGAGAATCCTGAAGGAGAAGGGAAACTATTGATAAAAAAAACTATTTGGGAAAGAGGGGGTTCAAACCAAACCCTTTTTAGGGAAAAGGCCTTTGAAAAGGTTTTGTGGTATGAAAGCAACATGCAAAACGAAATGATAAGGAAGGGACTCAAAAAGGGAAAAAAAATTGTAAAATTTTTTACTAGTTTTAGTGAGGATTTTGGGTGAATTTTAAAAAAAAAACTTTTTTTAAAAAAATTTTTAGATTTTGGGAAAAGATGATTTTTTGAAACACCCAATTTGGAAAAGGGGGGGGGAAGTGGTTGCTAAAAGGGGGTCACTTTGGGCCCAAAGAGATATCCCCCAAGTTTCATAAAGATACAAAAAAGATAAAAAAATGGTTTCAATATAGAGATTTTTTCCTTTTGGTGGGAGTTTGGTGTAACTTTGGGACAATTAGGGCCCCAAGGGGGAAATTTTTTTTTTAACAGTGAAACACTAAATAATTTTAAAAATTTTAAAATATAAGAAAATGTGATACAGATCATGCCATTTATTATTACAATGTACCAAATGCAAATTTACTTAAAATTGGCAACACGATCAGAAAGGGTGAAGCATAGAGTTGCTGAACACATCACCCCGGGGGTCCGCAAATTTTCCAGGCTGATCTTTTCAGGGGCCACAGGCATTTTGTAGATGTACATGGAGGGAGTATTGCATCACTTTAAAAAGTGGGGCCAAAATTTAAAAGTTAAATAAGCCCCCCACGAGGGGGAAAGGATAAAAAAAGGCAGATTGCTGAAGCTTATTGGGTCTGAAAAAAAAGAAAACCCCCCCTCCCCCTAAGGGGATTAAAAGGCGCAAAAGACCTATTGTATATCCATTAGCTCCACAACAAAGTAGGGTTTAAAAATGCAAATGATTCCAGTAAAAAAAAAAAAAAAAAAAAAAAATTTTTTTTCATATAATTTTTTCAGTGGGGATTGGGAAACCCCTGTTTATTTTATCATTTAAACAATGGGCCCTTTAAAATTGTTAAGCAATAGGTTTTAAATTTTTTTTTTTTGATTTTTTTCTGTGATTGGGGTTTGGGGGTAAAACATGGAGGGGAATGTCCTTTTTTTAAATATATGCCGATGTGATCAATAAAAGCTTTTAAAATTTCCCATGTATGTTTTAATTTTTTTTTTAAACGCCCCTTGCACCCCTGTACCCTTTTTTGGGGATGTTTGGGTTTTTAAAAAAGGGGGTAAATGTTTGTGATTAAAAATAGAGAAAGATGCGTGAACCAAAGGGCCTTGTCAGGGCCGAAGCGCGTTGGGGTTTTTAGCTACATTTTCACTCCGTAGCAATATTTTTTAAATAAATTGTTGGAAGGATTACTTTCTGAAATTCCGGGGTTTTGGGTTTTCTTTGATTAGTAAACAACACAGTGACCCTTTTCACCCTTTTAAATACGGCGACTGACAAAAATTTTAAAGCACTTTGGGAATCTAATCAAAAGACACACTTTAGTTTAACATGTTTAAAATTTGTTTTCCCAAACTTTTTTTAGGGTAACCCTAAAATTTTTTATTTAATTTTTTTTTTTGTTGAAACCCAACCCCCCAAAAAAAATTTAAAACTAAAACTTATTTTTATTAGTTTTTTTTTTAGTCAAAAATAAATTTAATTATTCTTTTTTGACAGTTGTTTAAGTTTTTCCATGACCATTGGGGGGAAAACTAAAATTTTGTTCACATGTGTACATCAGGATGAATGTTATGGTACACAAAATATTTTAATAATTTTCATATTTTACAGATTAACTGCCTATTTCGGCTTAAAAGAAGTCTGCTTTGCAAAAAAAGGGGAAATTTTTTTTGGGTTAAAGGGGGCCGCCGGGGGCCGTTGGGATCCTTAAATTGGCCCCCCAAAAAAAACGCAAAGGGTTTATTTTTGGGGTATCTTTCCCTCTGGGAAAACATTAGTTAAATAAAAAAGGGATGCCGCAAAAAACCTCTAGTTTGGTTTCCCTTTTGGAATACTGGGGTACTTATGGTTTGATTACCAAACCTTTTCATCCCCTGTTCAGAAGAAATACCTCATCATTCCTCAGATTTTTTTGCAAACAAAGAGCTGTGTTTATTTAGACGCTCACTGTAATAGATATATCTCCAGTAAGACATCAGACACAAATGTAGTATAGGCAATCCACACTTCTCAGAAAATATTTTCGGCAATATGGTCTTCCTCAGTCTTGTCTGGTGGAGGGTAATGTGGCAATCCTGAAGTAGGAGATGTATGTTGAGGGTTGATTAGGTTTTGGGAGCGTTGGCTCGTGGGTAAGGCTAGCAACACCTGATTTGGGATTTCCATTTTTCTATTCAGTCATTAGAACAGAAAAATAAAAATAATGTTGGCATTGGATCTGTTTCATAATGGACACCACTGGCATCCAACATATCCTGTTCATTATAAAGGAGTCTGGGGGTTTCCGTCATGGTGTCTGTCATTTAGAAAAAAATTATACAGCGCTCTTTTTCCTGCTTAAATCTAAGACGGAGGTTCCCCAGCAGAATAAGGACATTGTAGTTCCCTTTGTTACCCTATAGCGTTGAGCTAAAAAGCAGCCAACCCTGTGATTTCCTGGACTACCATCTGCAATCTCCACGTAGGTTGTGGTTTACAGATTTTCTTTCCGGGATGTAAGTTAATATAATTAATCAAAATTATAATTTAATTGTTCTTTCATTTGTTTTTAAAAGGTTCTTCAGTGAAAATAGTAATGTCTACATTGAGTTTATTACATATTGTAAATGCTGTTTATTTCAGGGCTGTAAGGTGGTTGGTTCTGCTGGCTCAGAGGACAAGGTTCAATATCTGAAAGATATCGGCTTTGATGAAGCCTTCAACTACAAGACAGTGGGCTCATTGGAGGAGGCGTTAAAGAAGGCATCCCCTGAGGGTTATGACTGTTTTTTTGAGAATGTAAGATTATTATTATTGTTTTTACTGTTATTTTTTAAGTAATTTAGAAACACAGCCATGCTTCTTCTAACATAGGACAGCACAATTCAATCTAGCTTATGGGTCGCAAGAATATATTCATATTGCATATTGATTTTAGATATTTATTTAAATATTCAGACCTCTTATGTCTTTATGTCTCTGAATGACATTTTTTGGACATTCTAATATACATAACTGTATATGATGCAGTATGGTAACATAAGATTCACCAAACTTCATAACCCCTTTTTACAAAACATTAGAGGGGTTTTCCAAGATTTTCGAAAACTGACACTGATGGCTGAGACTAAGGTAAAATTAAAAAAAAATAATCAGGAATTCCCTTTTTCACTGCCACTCCGGTGTACCCCAATGGTCCCCAGCAATAATGTCATATCTACTACGTACATGACTGAACCAATCACTAACTTTGACAGTCAGTGCTCACTGGAATTGAAGGGCAGGAGGTGAGTATCTGTTACATAGTTTGTAAGGCTGGAAAAAAGACAAGATGTTCATCCAGTTCAGCCTGTTGTGCTAAAGTGTTGATCCAGAGGAAGGCAAAAAACTTCAATGAGGCAGGAGCCAATTGTCCTCATTTTAGGGGAAAAATTCTTTCCTGACTCCTATCTGGCAATCGGAATAATCCCTGGAACAACAACTCTACTCCAGAATCCTAGTCACTATAACTTGTTATATTATCACACTCCAGAAATGCATCCAAACCCTTTTTAAACTCTGTTATTGAATTCACCATGAAAAGTCTCTATGGCAGCGAGTTCCACAGTCTTACAGTAAATAATCCCTTTCTGTGCTTATGTATGTTGTTTTTCTATTTTTCCTGTGTCTCAGATACAAGTAGTGTTTCCAAGAATATTGGAAAACCTGTACACTTACTGACTGTGGTGGATGTTCAAGAGACTGATATTCCCATTATCATATCTATTTGATTATTCAGAATGATATGTATTTGTCTTTCCATTTTATCCACTTTTTTCCAATCCCTACTACGTTTTGTGGTATTTAACATGGACAAATTGTGAGGATTTCCCATATCTGTATTTTACTCATCTCCTTTCAGTGCGCTGTCTGTTACTTCCTGCTTCACCTCCTGTGCTCCTTGAATTGTGCAGACTCTGAAGTAATCAGTACACAGAGCTTTACATTGTCCCAGTGCTGCTCTGAGTAGTTTCCCTAGCATTGGGAGCATGCATGTTCAGACCAAAGGTGCGATGATGTCAAGACATTACATTGTTGGTCTGCATGTGCATGTTCCATGTTGCTACAGAAACTACTGATAGTAGCATTGGGACAATGCAAAGCTCTGTGCGCTGACTACTTCAGTTACACACTCTGCAGCATTGACAGGATGCCACAAGGCTAATAAACTCTCTCTGCAGCCATCAGTAAAATAGATAAGAGCAGAGACTGAGAGGCCTGCCTCTGTGAACCTCGCCATCCAGCCCCCTTCTGCTGATCAGAAATAGCAAGCTCAGCCACCACTTCTACAGCACAGAGTTAGACAGTAACTTAAGGGCATGTTCCCACTGCACAGGTTTTCCGCCCAGCAGTTTTTCAAACCGCCAGCAACCTGAAACACATTGAAGATGCACATTCTTCCGTCTGGTTTTCGGACTGAATATATGCATGTCAATGTGATGGGGGAGGGCTTTTCTCTGCTCATTGCAGAGAAAAGCGCCTCCCTCCCCTGCGGCCATGAGAACGGGACTAAATAAGGACAAATATCGGTCAGGTATTTGTTCTCTGCTGTGGGGACATGCCCTAAGATACCATCTGTAAACAAGCAGGAAAGATAGCCTGTTGTATATTTCAAATAAAGCACACTCAAAAATGTATTTGCTAACAGTGCTTGATTTACTTTTGCCTACATGTTTAAAGCTAATCGTTATGATGAAAATACGCATTTAAAGAAGCTCATGAGGGCACAAAATTAATAAAATTAACCATCTTAATGAAAATATATAAGATATATTGATGTGTGACCTCACTAAGAATGAAACATCACCACAGCGGGTGGTGACTGGTCACTGTGACCAAGTGACATGTTCTTATACATTACACAGTTATCATTATGTAATATTTCAATCAATGAACAATGTGATAGGAAGGAGATGGGCAAATGTGAACAGCAGAGAATTGACAGGGTTAGTATTTTACAACTATGTACTGTTTTTGGGCCATATGAAAGTTTTAGTATGCCAGAAAACACATTTAAAGAAGGCCTGTCCTATCCACTGTAAAGCCTTTTCCTTGAGTTCTCTAAAGCCTCACATTACCCAACATATAACTATATGAAACTTACCTGTGAATTAGGAAATATGCACCGAAAACACACATAGCAAAAATCACAGAGAACTTAGCCCCTAAATTTATACCCATGACTGTATTGAGAACGAGGTGGTATTATTTATGTCTTGAGAAAGAAAGTTTCTACATATATATAGAAAGGGATTCTTTACTGTAAGAGCAATGAGACTGTGAAACTCTCTGCCAGAGGACCTTCACATGGTGAATTCACTAACCAAGTTCAAAAAGGCTCTGGATGCATTTCTAGTGTGTAATAACATAGCAAGTTATAGTGACTAGGATTCTGGAGAAGGGTCGTTAATCTATGATTTATTCTGATTGCCAAATTGGAGTTGGGAAGGAATTTTTTCCCTAAAATGAGGACAATTGGCTTCTACCTCATGGGTTTTTTTGCCTTCCTCTGGATCAACCCTATAACACAATAGGCTGAGCTGGATGGACATTTTTTTTTTTCGGCCTTACAAACTATGTAACTATGTAAATAATATGTGTAATATACAGTATTATCTAGTATAATATACTTTATATATATTTGTTCCCTTTTGTAGATCATTTTAGGGACAGGATAAAGTGTCTACTAGGGTTAAGTTTCAGTGCGGGTTCTCTCTTTTCAAGGCAGTCTTTCTGTCTAGGTAGACGCTGTTTGTAGGGTAATGGTGAGAGATACATTTGAGTATTTATGGCATAATATTAAAAGTTAAGTTTTATATGTATATATGTTATTTAGGGTCTTGTCTGTCACATCAGGGGAGGTGCAGTGGGTCCTGACTGCAACCCAACCCACTGTCCCTGCCTACTTAGCTTGCTGTCCTAGATGGCAGACATCAACTGGGTGGAAAACCCTAGGCTGCTAAGTGCAGGGCCGTCAGGAGAAAGCAAGGTCGATCAGTTCGAGTTGGTAACAGTACGGGTATGTCAGGCAAAGAAACGCTAGACAAAAGAATGAGCAGAGACAGGCCAAGGGTCAAAACACAGTCAGGAGCACGATACCAAAACAGGACACAAACCGAGGTCAAGAACAAGCCAAGGTTAGGAAATCAGGAAAACAACTGAGAAACTGGGATCACAGGGAAAGCACAAAGGGATAACCTTTTACAGGCAAGGCTTGAAGGAATTGAGGAGGTTTAAATAGTCTGCCCAGACATCACCCCTGCAGCTGATTGGTGAGGTGTCCGAGCCCTCCAATTGGCCTGAGTGACACACACTCTCTTGGGAGTGGCTGCAGAGCTGTCACTCCTGAGCTCATTAGCAGAGCCACTCCCATGGTGTGGACCCAGGCCAGACAGATTAACCCTTGCAGGGCGTTGCACAATACAAACAGGAGGCTGCCCAGATGAACGGATCCTGACATTTTCTGTGATTTTTTTAATATGTAATTTACCAAATATGTGGAGAACTTGGGGTTTCCCTGCACCCATTGTTTATAGGTCAAGCTCTTTGAAACTCTGTTTGGACAGTGTCGGATTAGTTTAATCGGCAAGGACAGCAATATTTAAAATATATTATACAATTTTGCTTTGTAAATCGGCCCAAAACTGTCACAGCTAATTGAACAATGTGAGAGCAAGCAAGGAGCACAAGCCTTTGACACTGGGTTTATTTGTTTAGGTAACTTTTATTTTTGGTTTAAGTATCTGCATGAGGAGATATCAGAACAAAAAAATATTCCACTTGGGAAAAAGGGTTTTCAGTTTTACAATGGAGAAGTTGCAACACATTGTGGAATTTATTATTACAATGCAACAAAATACTTAGGGGGACATGTATGAAAACTGTCTTGGTCTAAGACTTTCCTTGTTGCCCACAGAAACCAATCAGAACGACCCTCTCCTTTTTCCAGAGCACTATATGAATTGAAGGGGGTGCTCTGATTGGTTGCTATGGGCAACAAAGAATGTCTTAGACCAAGACAGTTTTCATATATGTGGCTCTTAATTCTATATATGCAAATACTAGTATATTTTTCATAACCTTTTGAAGAATGATTGACACTAACTTATTATACTACCTACTTCTTGAATTAGGGATTTTCACACTTACCATACAGCCACTTTTCAGTATCTAGTAATTAGCAACATTAATAGGTAAGCTCTCTTATTACATGTAATTAAAGAACTTCTCTGTCTGTGCTTATATATAAAAATTTAGGTTGGAGGACATTTTGCAGATGTGGCCATACTCCAGATGCGAAAATATGGAAGAATTGCTGTTTGTGGCGCTATATCCCTGTACAATGATACAACCCCCAGAAAAGGTAATTACTGGCTATTTCCTGTAAGAATTCACAAAAAAATTGTCCCTGACTTAATAACTTGAAGGGAAATAAACCATTGCACTAAAGAAATAGGGTCCTTGTTTAGTCTTGGATAATAATTTTGCATTGGGATTTTTTAGGATTTTTGTATAAAATCATTTCTAAGTTCTACACCTCTTTTTAATTATAAAAGGTGGCTGTAAAGCTTGTTTTTCATAAAATCCCCATTTGATGCAAGTGTATAATATTCAGGACACTCCTAAAAAGGCATAGAATGATTTTCAGAAACAAATCAATGATCAAAATCCAGATAAAAATTAGAATCATACTCTAATGTTATTTGCATTCCATCTTTTCGGTATTATGAATGGGGGAAATAAAACCCTGAAACATCATTGATTTCATTCGAGAGACTACTGCACATCTGTCCACAGTAATAAGTGCTTGTTTTTTTTTAGGACATCAACACTTTAGACCCTCATTATGACGAGATAAGCATTTGATTTACCTAAGGCTAGAAACCCTTATCTGGCTGTTTTACAGAACCTGCTCTTCACAATTGCTTTGAGACTCCCACTTCCTGTGTAGGCTGTGGGTGGTTCTACAGCACTGACTGACATTTCAGCTCTGCTAGCTCCTATTCATACCTGTGCCTGCAAAAGGGATATAAACCCTAGAGAGGTTTTGAAAATAAGATGACACTGTCCAAGCAGCAGTTTGGCTATAAATGTGAGCTAGGAGACCTGTATTTGTCATGAGAAGAAGCTGCGAAGATGAGCAGAGTGGTTCTTCTACATGCTTACTTATTTGTGTATTTATTTAGAAAGATAAATGTCACTCAGCACCTCTGACAGCACAGCACAAGGTTCATTATAGAAATGTAAGAGCAGAGATAGAGCACTTCTGATCCACTGATAAGACACAGCAGGGAGTGACATCACTAGCCCGGCCACTGCAGGAACAGAAAAAGATGAGTGGTAACCTAGGGAAGCTTGTTTTCCCAAGCAAGAGATAAAAACTGCTTTATCTCTGAAATAAAACAAAATCAGAGCAGCAATGTATTTGGTAATAATTTTTCTTCATAATCTTATTTTCTAATCAATTAAATAGGAGTACCCCTGTAAGGATAATTTCAGACACAAAGAAATTAAAAACAATGTTTATTTCTTCTGTTTTCGCCACCAATTTTTCATACATTTTTATGGCAAAATGTGGTCAAGACGTATATTTAGGAATAATATGAACTAACACAGCATTGATTCACTGCAGGAGAATACGTCCACCTTCCTTTAATCTTTCAAGAACTGCGTATGGAAGGCTTTACAGTGCAACGTTGGCTTAACAGATACAATGAGGGCTTGGAGAAACTGATGCAATGGGTTATTGAGGTGACTTCTTTATTTTCATAACTTAAAACTTTTAGAAGGCTGTGTGCACTGAGGGACACAAAATCCCTGCACCTTTGTATTACAGAGCGGTGAGCAATTCATATACCATGGATATAAATAAAAAAAACTCTGTATACCTCACTGCAGAAGCATAGTGGACCCTTATAGAATTAAAAGGGTACCATATTAGAGCTCTAAACAACTTAAAGGTTATGTACAGCTATAATATTGTAATATACAGAAGACTTAAAACACATTGTACACTTTTTTGTTCTAGATTATGGGCGACATGTCCCAATACGCAAGCGCGGTTTTTTTGGTCTATTTTGCACCAAAAATACTCTTGACACCATATTCTCGATTTAAATGAACTCTAATATACCAAAACGAGGCGCATCATACACCGTGTACGACACATTGTAAAGCGCCTAAAAAGGTGCATCACATATAGTAGCAATGAAACACTGTGCAGCTCCATAACACAATGCACCTTCTTAGGTGCATTACATACACTAGTACTGATACGTTATGCACCTCCACTACGCAATACGCGTCGATAGGCGCATTACATATACTAGTTATGATACGCTATGTGTTGTTATTTGCGTAATGCACCTTTTTAGGCACAATACGCCTAAAAAGGCACATTAAGTTTACTATGCAAGGATACTAGACACAATCACTGACTACTATAAAAAATGTAATATTAAAGATTTGCGCACATCAAAAGTCACTGAAAGTATTACTAGCAAATCAAAAACTCTAAAATACAACCTTTATTCAATTTAATTAAAATCAACAACCTTATCAAAAGAATCCAGTGGTGAAAAGAACAACAATTCCCACTACCAAACTCAGGGACTAATTTTACCTATTACCTGCCCCTAACAAAATCCCTATTGTCATATATCTCTCATAGGTCGAGTAATCGTCCCGACAAGGACGGCCCAACCTTTAAAGGCTCGCCCTACTTAATGCCTATAATGTCCCTAGATGTTCACTCCATAAGTTCTATTATCTATGTGACCAAAAAATGACAGCAATCCTGCAAATGTAATATATATAACCCCATACGACTTATCTTCCACACCAAACTATATGTGTGAGAGTCAAGCGCTATACTTGTATGCAGGTTTAAATCACAGGGTCACATATAGATGTAAACATACAACCTGATCTTCATCCTCGTGCATTAATACCATACATCCCGACGCGTTTCCCCCCCTTATGGATATCCGGGGGTTCATCAGGGGATTCCTCACGAGCTTCAATCAGCATAAGTTAGTGATATGATAAATGATGAATATCGGCAGCAGGTAAATGATGTCCCACCATGCGCAATAGAATCCTCAACTCTCCTACCTTATATAGCCTATATTGTATCGGTCATCAGCTTCGTGCTCCTTCCCGGCGTTCCTAATTTCTCACCGCGCATGTCCGGATGTAGAAATCACTATGGATACCTTAAGACGCCTTAACACAGGGGTATCAAACTGGCGGCCCTCCAGCTGTTGGGAAACTACAACTCCCGTCATGCCCACTGTTATAGATTATACAAATGCATGATGGGAGTTGTAGTTTCCCAACAGCTGGAGGGCCGCCAGTTTGACACCTATGCCTTAACACGTCTCTCCCTACGTATAACGCACGTCCGGATGTAGAGGTTACTATAGATACTTAATGTACGTATGAAGCATTAGCTGATATATACACAATTCGAAGCTCTCCTCTGTATCAAACTGGGGGGGAGGAGGAATGCTTGAAACTGGCTTCTTTGCAGGCACTGCATCTGTCTCAAGGAAAGCTGTGTGAGAGATATCTGATACTTCGATAAGGATGTATAGCAGTAAAAGCAGTTTAACAAACTATCTGATGAACTTAACAAGAATGTAATGATGAAACAGACTTTTGATGTTTTTTTCCTTAAATTACCAACTTGACAGGGATACTTCCATCAATTTTTTTTCAATATGCGACTATTATATGGACTTTTTTAAAATTGGGTGGTTATTTTTTTATATAATTTTTTTTAATTCTCCTCTGTTCAAAACTCTCTCTGACTTCCCTTATGTGAGCTCTGATAACAAGCAAGTGGAGGCTTGCATAAACCGTTCGTCTTCAGTCTGGCAGGTTATGGCCTAAAAGGTGTAAGTGCTATTAGCGGTGGACCTAAAAAGTGTAAAACCCTCTCCCCAGTGCAGAAAAAGATCAACACGTTATCCTATCATGTTTTGCTCTTTTCATTACTCAAATCTTATCTATCCTTGTCCAGAGAACAATAGAGTGATTAATATGTCATTACCTGCTATTTGTTGTAATACTAGTTACTAGAGATAAGCAGCAACTATAGTAAAGTGAGATTAGTCTTCCCTGCCATTCACGAGTTTTATCTCTTTAATAATCAAGGCTAGAAAAGGACATCATTTGTAAAATTGTAATTGAATAGGATTGCCGAAATAAAAACAATACCAGCAAAAATTGTTAAATTTTTTTTTTCTAGGAATATTGGCTTTAACAAAAATACTCCTCTGATGGAAAAGTTCTTTTTAAAGATTGCGTTTTTGGTCACAAAAGATAATAGTTACAAATAGCTCAAAAACACACAAAAAAGAGGGCTAAATACCATATTAAAAGTAATATTTTATTAAGGACAAAATATAATCAATCAAATAATAAAGTATGAAAGAAAAAACGATTTCAACAAAAAAAACAGGTGCAACAACATGTTATACAAAAAACTGTGCTCCCTCCAATTTAAAAGGCATTACACAATATCAAAAGGTTTTTTTAGATTAAGGTATCCAAAAGCCATAAAAAAAGAGGAGGGATGAATTATATAATCAAAGAACTCACATAGATATATTCTTACCCATAGTAAAACATGCTCCACAGAAGTGACACCAAACGCCCCTGTGGAGCAAGTTTTACTATGGGTACATGCTCCATAGTAACGATATCAACCTGTTTTTTTTGTTGACATTGTTTTTATTTTCATACTTTATTATGTGATTGTTTTTATTTTGTCCTTAATAAAATATTACTTTTAATATGGTATTTAGCTCTCTTTTTTGCGTGTTTTTGTAGCCTGTATTTTTGAGTGGTTACCATTCATTATTATGATTTATGATTTTTGGAGGTATTGTGTACCTTTACAATAATACCTAGCCAATGCATATCTTACAAGCTATTTTTCTTTTGCTAATAACAGTTACATAGTTATATAGTTGATAAGGATGAAAAAGGCACAGGTCCATCAAGCCAAACCTATAAACCTACTGCGTTGCTTTCAAGGAAGACAAAAACTCTTAGGGTGCTTTCACAGGGTGCGTTTTTTGATGCGTTTGATGCCTTCCTACACAAAAAAAACGCATAAAAAACGCAACAAAAACGCACTGTGTGAAATCACCCTTATAAGGCAGATGTCAGTTGCCTCATAATAAATGAAAAATTCCTTCCTGACTCCAAGAATATGTCCCATTAGCATTACTTAATATAATCTGTAATATTATATTTTTCAATAGAAGAATTTGGGCCCTTCCTGAGCTAGTTCAATAAAATAGACATCACTAAGTTGAAGCCAAAGTCATATCTCTCCAAAGTCACACCTCTCCTATAGTTAAGAATCTTCTTCTATGGTGATAACAAAAAAAACCTTCTTTCCTCTACTATGACTATGTCATGGTTACAGGCCTAGTTATAAAAAAGATTACCAGCAAGAGCTCTGCACTGTCACATATTTGTACATCATAATCAAATCACCCCAGTCCATCTTTTTCCAAACTGAATAACCCTAAGTTTAATAGCCTGTCTTCGTACTGTAACCATCTGATCCACTAACCAACTTGGTTGCTGTCCTCTGCACCCTCTCCAACTCAGCTGGAGTCTGAATGTTTCCATTAGTACAAAGTCAAGTAGAGTATGTTGGACTTGATGTATACTGAGATATTCTGGTCTAGCAATTGAATCAGACACCACTAGTATGTAAATGACAAACTTTTGATTTGTTTTATTGGTTGTATGCTCAGGTCCTCGATATTCCCTTATACTTTGTATTATATAATAAATCTACTTACTTGCTACTAATAACCATATTAAGGATTTAATAGTAATCAATATTTCAAATTTTTTTCACAGGGGAAACTAAAGTACCATGAACACATTACTAGGGGATTTGACAACATCCCTTCTGCATTTATTGGAATGCTTAAAGGGGACAACATTGGAAAAGCCATCATAACAGCCAAATAACCATTTCTGATGCCTTTATTTCAATTGATAATTGTGACCTATACTACTGATGTATTGCTAATAAAGTGAGTGCTCGAGATTCTTTTTAAAAAAGTGGTTGCCAGTTTTCACACATTGAACCCTTTATGTGTTTGACATTCTTTTGTTAATGGTTTGACATAAAGGACATTTTAATAGTTTCATCCACAATTAAGCAAATAAAAAATGTGAAACTGGTGTTTCTTGTAGTTTTTTGGGGTAATACTTGCCAATCACACTGCACTTTCTGGCTTTTATGTGTTTTAGAATTCCAACCATTAGTATTATTGTGATTTTTTTTTTAAAGTGCCATTAATTCCAGGACACTGTACATTAGAAAGTAGTAACACTAAATAAAAGTAGAAATGTAGTAACACTAAATAACCAACAAACTGGTACAAAGGGAGAAAGGGTCCTGAAGGCTAGGGCTTACAATCTACAAGAGAGGAGGAAGGAGCAGAATGGATCGTGTATTAGCCTGAAGTATTAACTATGTTGAGGTTATTATCGACAATTTTAAATCGGAAGGTTTTTATGGTGATCGAAATTTTTTGATCATGCGATAATTAAGGTTAAAAAACTGTGCATCATGTATTAAGATCGCGCCTTTTTCGGCGCTTCCTTTTAATTTTTGGGGGGCGGCCAGCAAATCAGATAACAAAAATAGAGAGGGTGAGATGTGTGTGCACGTCATGACTGGGATGTTTTTTGTTGCATTGGGGAAAAAATCACATGCCCTCGTTTTACTAGAAAGCTTTTTCCTGTTCAGCCTCAGTGTCTTCAGCGTCTCATAGCGTAAAAAATCCATGTTAAAGGGGTCGCTTTTGTGACTTGGTCGCGTCCCATGGGTCCAAGTCCATGTTCAAAGTGGCGACTTAAAACCGAAACCATTAGCAGCCCCATGAATGTCCCTTTACCTTTGATCTATAAACCCTCTTTTTCATTACAGGTATTTTCCCCATCTTGTAACTAAAACCCCCCCATCTAGCAACTCCTGTTTTTTTAAAAGTATGTGTTGTAAAACTTGTAAAATACAACCCCCATTGAAACTCCTTGTTTCTAAAATACTGTCTTGTATGTATCCATCTTGTGAATAAAACCCCCCATCAGCAATCCTGTGTGTTCTAAATACTGTATGTGTATGTCCTTTTTGTGAATCAACCCCATCTAGAAACTCCGTGTGTTCTAAAATACTTTTTGTGTATGTATCCTTTTTGTGAACTACAACCCCCCATTAGCAACTCCTTGTTTTTCTAAATACTGTATGTGTATGTACCATCTTGTGAACTACAACCCCCATCTAGCAACCCCTGTGTTTTCCCTTTGATTCACTTCTCTATTTTTATAATTTGGTTCACCACACGTCCCTCCCCCGCCCCAACCCCTGTGGTTTTTGAGCCCACTGCTCACCTTGTTATCTGACTTCCTATTTCCCCTCACTTTGTAATTAACTGATCGACCCCCCCATTCCTGTTCATTTGATTGTCTGATTTTTCATCTGTATAAAACCCATGTTTAAAAGGGTCGCTTGTGCTTGGTCGCAGGGGCCCATGGGCCCCAAGTCCATGTTCTAAGGGGCAGACTTAAAAAACCAACTTGAACAAGAATGAAACAAGGATGGCAAGGTAACACCCCCTCTTATTTTTCAGCTATTAGCCTGATAACCTTTCCCCCACCCCAGCTTTTCCTTCCCTGCATTATCTCAACCTCCTTTTTCCCAAATTAGTTGCCTATCCCCACACCCTTTTGGGGGAAATTGAGTTCTTATCTCCCCCCTGCATTCTTCCCTCTATCTGACGCTGGCCCCCAACCTCTTTCCCACCTCAAGCCCCCCCGCACCAAACGACCCAAGCAAAATTTAAGTCTATCCTACTCCCCCCTTGCCCCCCCCTTCCACTGCTGCCCGGGGTGCTGGGGATATATCTTCCCCCGGGCCCTCCAAGCACTTTCCCAAAACTGTTGTCTCCAGCATTACCAACAGACCCCACTCCTAAAAACTCGAAAACCCCTCTAAACCTTAAAACTTTCCCCTTTGACCCCACTACCCCTCCTCTCTCCCTGGATCTCTTGGAACCCACGGTCTGATTAATAAACCTCCTCATACACACTTTTCATCTCTCACAAATTATTTTTCCCTGTCAACAAAAACCCCTGGTGCCCCCTTGACCGCCCCCCTGCCGCACCCCTTTTGGCGGGTCCCCAATTCCCACACCCCACGCCCGGGGGTAACAAGCATGGAGGAGGTTTGGCCTTCTCCTACTGATCCCCTGCTCTTTTTTTCCCCTATTCCTCCTCTACCTCCTTACCTCCCCTCCTTTGGGGTTTGCACTTGTCCATCTACTCCCCCTCCAACCTGAAAGTGGTGTTGTATCCCCCCCCCGGGGCCCTGCCATCCCTTCCCTTTGCCCACTTCTTTTCCCTGGCTTCTCCACTTCTTTCCACTGACACCCCCAAATTTTGTCATGGGGATTTTACATCCCAATTGAGCCACCTCCCGGGCTGCCAACAAACTCCTTCGCTTCCCTTCCTTGGGCCTCTCACAGTGGACCTCGGGAACCCCCCACCAGGGGACCCAGGTCATCTTCCCCCCGCCTCTGCCCCCTATTAAAAAATCTAAACTTCCTCACCCCCATATCTGACCAAAACCCTGATTACCTTCTCCCACACCCCACTCCACCTGCTCCTCCTTTCTCACATCTAGGCCCCCCGCGGGAAAATTACAAAACCTCAACCTCGCACTCCCCCTTGACTCTCTTGCACCTCTTTAACCATACCCCCACTGACAACCCCAGACACAGCCGTGCTTTCTACAAAAAACCAATCACCAACCCTTGACTCAGGCCCTTTCCCCAAAACAAAAACCCCGCAACATCAACAGACAACCCCTGGCACACAGCCTCCACAAAACAACTGAGACGAGCTTCCAGAATTGCGAACGGCGGGAAAAAACCCCTCCACCACGATTTTCCCCCTTTAAAACAATCGCTCCACGCTTTTAAGTCTGCATCACTACCGAAAACAATTATTCACCACTCTCAAAGCCCCTTTCTCACAACCCCAGACATTTATTCAACACCTTAAACCCTCTCTCCTTCCCCCCCGCCCCTCCTTCCCCCCCACCCCTATCAGCGGACGATTTGCAACTCATTTTTTAATAAGTCAACCTCATCAGAAAAAAGTTTCCCCCCCCTCAGTCCCCACACCCACCTCTAACCCCTCCCCATCACCCCCCCTCACCCTGACACAGTCCCGGGTGAACCTTCATAACCTGCTTTCCCACTGTTAGTCTGATAACCTCTCCTCTCTGTGCCAAATCCAATCATACCTGTTACCTTGACCCACTGCCACCCTCCCAACCCCCAGACTCACACTGTTTTTTCCCCCCTCACCCATCTTTTAAATCTATCATTAACCTTGGCTTTCCCCTTTCTCTCTTAAAAACCGGACCATAAACCCATCCTTAAAAAACCCTCTCTCGCCCCCTCCTCACTGTCCAACTATCGCCCCTCTCACTGCCCCCTTTTTTGCACCAAAACTCCTCGGCAGCACGTTATTTTTCACTGCCTCCCCCCCTCTCCTCCAAACTCTCCCTTGACCCACCCCAAATAGGTTTCCCGACCAACCCCCCCATAAAAACTGCCCTAACCAAGGTCCCCAACGACCTGTAATGCAAAAGCCTCACCCACTACTCCGCCCTTTCCCTCTAGACCTGTCCTCTGCCTTTGACACTGTCGACCACTCCACCTCTACAAACCCTCTCCCCCCTCCATCATGGACCTAGCCCTTCCTGATCTCTTCATACCTCCTGACGGACTTTCGTGTCCCATCCGCACCACCTCCTCCCCCCCACCCACCTCTGTTGGTGTCCCTCAGGGTTTCCCGGGGCCCAAATTTCTTCTCTATTACACCTTGGTTGGTCGCTCTGCCTCGCATGGCTTTAAAAACCACCGTACGTGACGACCCCCAGCTTTAATCTCCGGTCCTGACATTAAACCCCCCCTTTCCCCCCCGGTCCCAAAAGCCTATCATCCATTTCCTCCTTTTCTCTCCCGTCCTTAAAATAAATGTAGATAAAAAAGAATTCATCATCTTTCCACACGTCCCTCTCCCCCCTCCCCCCGACTCTCAATCCTGTTAAGGGCCACACCCCTCACCGCTCCCAAGCCCGCTCCCGGGGGATAACCTTTGACTCCCTTTATCCTTCAAACCGCCACCCAAAAGCCCCACCTCTGCCTCCGCTTCCACCTGAAAAATATTTCACGCACCCCCCGCCCTTTCCCTCAATTTGACATACAAAACCTATCCACCCCCTTTGCTTTCCCCCCGCCTTGACTACGAAAACATCCTTTCTGTGGCCCCCCAGTTACACCCCGCCCCCCCTCCAACCATCCTTAATCTGCTGCCCTTCTGATTCACTCTTCCTCGCTACCCCTGCCTCTCCCCTCCCCAATCCCTTCATGGCTGCCCATTGCCCAAACGAATTCAGTTAATTACAAACCCCGACCTACAAGGCTCTCCATGACCTCTCCCCCCCAAACATCTCTGCCCCCTAATTCCAGAACCTCCCATCCGCAACCCCGCTCTTCACAGGCCCCTTCTCCTCTGCCCCTTTTCCATAGCTCCTAATAACCGTTCCAAGGAACTTCTCCCTGCTTCACCCACATTGGAACTCCTTAAACCCAAAACATCAGACTCTCCCCAATTTTTCCCCAGTTTCAAAAGCAACCTGAAAACCCACTCTTCAGGAAGCCTACAACCACACTAACCCCACCACTCACCGGGCCCCAAACATGTCTGCCCCACACTTCTTCTCTCCCCTTTTCCTTGTAGATTGTAAGCCCCCCGGGCAGGGGCCCTTTCCCCTCTGTTTCAGTTACTAGTCACTTTTGTCCCATTGTATTTGTTCAATATTTGTTTTGTATGTAAATTCCCCTTAAATTACAGCGCCCTGGGAATTTAAGGGCTCTAAAATAAATAAAAATAAAAATAAAAATAATTTTAAAAATAATAGGGGTAGGGGTGGGGGCTCTGCTGTGGGCCCAAAAACTCAGCAAATTATTCTTTTCTGACAGAGAAAAACCCTATTAGCTGTGATCCTTTCAATTAGTTAGATTAGAGATTGGAAGATTCTATGTAGTTAGGTAGAGAATTTTAAAGGAGCATCTATCGCTGTAAAGTCACGGAGGGGAGCGGGGGGGGGGGGGGGGGGGCCCCGGGCGAAAACAGACAAACTATATAAAGAACACTGAATAAAGTTGGAATTTGGGAAGCCCGAACTTATATTAGGATACACATCATTTTTTAGTAACTGCAGGTCACTGGTTAGGTGCAAAAATTCCCCTTTTATTTAGATACATTTCAGATAGGGGTTCATTTTCAATTTAAAAAACCTTCCACTTTGTTCATATATCCACCTTGCACTTAAATCTGAAAACGCAATTTTATAGTCACCCCGGGTGAATTGAAAGGGGCAAAAAAAAATCGTGTTTATGAAAAAAATAACAGATACTGTTTTTTTTTTTTTCTTTGGCGCACTACACTTTTTTTCATTTAGCACTTCACGTAAAACGAAAAAGCAATTTTATAGTCACCACAGGTAATTTAAAGGGGCAAAAAAACCGGTATTATACGAAAAAAAACAGATCGTGTTTTTTGACTTTGGGGGGACTACAGCTTTGTTCATTAACGCAGTTTCGTGTAAATCCCAAAACAGCAATTTTTTAGTCCCCCGGGGAAAATTTAAAGGGGCAAAAAAATACCGTGTATTTTCGAAAACATAAAAGTACGTGTTTTTTGACTTTTGGGGCACTACGCTTTGTTCATTGCGCAGCTTGCACGTAAATCTGAAAAAAAGCAATTTTATAGTCACCACAGGTGAATTGAAGGTGAAAAAATACTTGTATTATACGAAAACATAAAGTAGTGTTTTTTTACTTTGGCGCCTACAGCTTTGTTCATTGACCGCTTGCACGTAAATCCCAAAAAAGCAATTTTTTTTCCCACAGGTGAATTGAAAGGTGCAAAAAATACCGTGTATTAACGAAAATAAAAGATAGTGTATTTTGACTTTGGGGGCATACGCTTTGTTCATTGACCACTTGACGTAAATTTAAAACGCAATTTTATAGTCACCACAGGTGAATTGAAAGGTGCAAAAAATCCTGTTTTTATACAAAACTTTAAAAACAGATAAAGTGTTTTTTGACTTTGGGGCACTACGCTTTTTTTCATGACGCAGCTGCACGTAAATCTGAAAACAGCAATTTTATATCACCCCAGGTAATTGAAGGTGGAAAAAAAAAAGTGTATTATACGAAAAAACAGATCTTTTTTTTTGACTTTGGAAATACAGCTTTGTTTATTGAGCACTTGCACGTAAATCCCAAAACAGCAATTTTATAGTCACCACAGGTGAAAAGAAAGGTGCAAAAAATACCCTGTTTTACGAAAAAAAAAACAGATACTGTTTTTTTACTTGGCGCATACGCTTTGTTCATTAACGCACTTGCATGTAAATCCCAAAAAACAATTTTATAGTCACCAAGGGAATTTAAAGGGGCAAAAAATACCGTTTTATTTTACGAAAAAATAACAGATACTGTTTTTTTTATTTGGGCACTACAGCTTTGTTCATTGGGCGCAGCTTTCACGTAATCTGAAAACAGCAATTTTTTTATCACCACAGGTGAATTGAAAGGGCAAAAAAAAAACCTTTTTTTATACGAAAAAAACAAACGGTTTTTTGACTTTGGCCACTACAGCTTTTTTTTATTTACGCAGCTTGCAGTAAAAACCCAAACACAATTTTTTAGTCACCCCAGGGGAAATTTAAAGGTGCAAAAAATACAGTGTTTATACGAAAAATAACAGATACGGTTTTTTTTTTACTTTTGGCGCCTACATTTGTTCATTGAGAGCTTGCCGAAATCTGAAAACAGCAATTTTATATCACCACAGGTGAATTGAAAGGGCAAAAAATACCGTGATTTTCGAAATCAAAAAGATACGGTTTTTTGACTTTGGCGCACTACGCTTTTTTTTCATTTACGCAGCTTGCACATAAATCTGAAAACAGCAATGTTATAGTCCCCCCAGGTGATTTGAAAGGTGCAATAAATTTTGGTATTTACGAAAAAAAACAGATCGTGTTTTTTGACTTTGGCGCACTAAGCTTTGTTTTTGATGCAGCTTTCACGTAAATCCAAAACGCAATTTTATAGACCACAGGGGGAATTGAAAGGTGCAAAAAAAAAAGTGTTTATAGAAAACATAAAAAGATACGGTTTTTGACTTTGCCACACTCGCTTTGTTTATTGACGCAGCTGACGAAATCTGAAAAACAGCAATTTTTTAAATCACCCTAGGTGAAATGAAAGGTGTAAAAAAAAACATTTTATTACCGAATACATTTCAGATACGTGTTTTTTGACTTTGGGCACTACAGCTTTGTTCATTGAAGCACTTGCACGTAAATCTGAAAACACAATTTTATAGTCACCACAGGTGAAATTTAAAGGGGCAAAAAAAACCGGATTATACGAAAAAAAATAACAGATGTGTTTTTTGACTTTGGGGCACTAAAAGCTTTGTTCATTGACGCAGCTTGACGTAAAACTGAAACAGCAATTTTATAGTCAACGGTGATTTAAAGGGGGCAAAAAAAAACGTGTATTATACGAAAAAATAACAGATAAGGGTTTTTTGGACTTTGGGACCTACAGCTTTGTTTATTGACGGGAGCTTGCCGTAAAACCAAAACAGCAATTTTATAGTCACCACAGGTGAATTTTAAAGGGCAAAAAATACCCGGGATTATACGAAAACATAACAGATACGGGTTTTTGACTTGGCGCCTACAGCTTTGTTCATTGACGCAGTTGCCGTAAATCTGAAAACAGCAATTTTATAGTCCCCAGGTGAATTAAAAAGGGGCAAAAAAACCGTGTATTATACGAAATCAAAACAGATAGTGTTTTTTGACTTTGGCGCACTACAGCTTTGTTATTGACGCAGCTTGACATAATCTGAAAACGCAATTTTATAGTCACCAAGGTGAATTGAAAGGTGCAAAAAATACTGTGTATTATACGAAAACATAACAGATACGTTTTTTTGACTTTGGCGCACTACCTTTTTTTTATTGACGCAGTTCACAAATCCCCCAAAAACAATTTTATAGTCACCAAGGTGAATTGAAAGGTGCAAAAAATACCGTGTTTTACGAAAAAAATAACAGAAACGTGTTTTTTGACTTTGCCCCACACAGCTTTGTTCATTGACGCAGCTTGCACTAATTGAAAACTGCAATTTTATAGTCACCATAGGTGAAAAGAAAGGTGTAAAAAATACATTTTTTTATCCGAAAATTTCGATACGTGTTTTTTTGACTTTGGCGCACTCAGCTTTTTTCTTGAGCAGCTTGCCGTAAATCTTAAAACAGCAATTTTAAGTCACCCCAGGTTTAAATTTAAAGGTGCAAAAAATACCGTGTATTATACGAAAACGATAACAGATAAGTTTTTTTTGCACTTTTGCCTAGTCCAGATTTTTTGATAGAGACACCCTTTCAGTTAAATTTGAATCCAGCAATTTTTTTTTGTTAGAGGGATTTGAGAATAGCTGTGATTTGCCGTCTTTTAAAAAGAACTTTATAAAAACTATTCCATACCTTCTCAAATTTTTTTTAATTTCTGAACATGGAGCGAAAGCAGGGGGTAAGGACAAAGAGGGGGGTAGCACATGGAGGGGAAGGGGGACGAGAGAAGGTGCTCCTTCCATGCTGGCGACAACATGCATGCCAGCGGATCGTCAGTTGCGGACC